>ML373481.1:9022-58445 GCA_005239525.1 Nicotiana knightiana | reverse complement strand
AAATGGCACATTTGCGGCAGTGATCGGTTCCTTTGATATGATTTAGTTATGCATGTGGTTTGTACCAGTGTGTGCGGGGTTTGTCGGCCGTCGTAATGGATTGCATGTGGGAGCATTCAAGTATTATAGCATGTCAGGTATAGGCGGATCCCGGAAGGGTATGGTGGTATATACTACTACTTAAGGATTTGCATGATTGGGTGATAATGGGAATTCACTCGTGTGTTGAGATGATACTCTTGAATTGAGTCAAGTAAAAAGTTCCTATATGATGAAGTGTTCACCCTATCGATGGTTCAGAAGTTATGATGGAATTCTTGCGCTACCTCATGTGGGCATGTTAGGTGCGGAAATCAGTATGTAACTGGGAGTAAGAATCGAGATTTAGGTCCGATGTTTATAAGGATGTCATGAGCTTGGAAGAGCAAGACAAAGTGATTTTAAAGTTCAGAGTAAGTTGGTGTTATCTTCAGTGTCACCTCAGATTGATATTCGGTGAAAGAGGCTTTGTACCTTGGTCATGGGTTCTTGATGTGTTTTACGGCCTTAGTGTGGTCGGTGTTATGGATGGGCAGACTTGTTGCCTTGTGTGGAAGGTCGTGTAAGCATGACCGCGAAAAGATTGTATAAAGTGTGACATGTAGTCACTTGATGGATTACAGATTTGGACTGAGTATAAAGAAGTGCAATATTTCCTAATTAAGAATTTACGCCTGAAGGGCATTCGGTTAAGTTGATTATGGATTATGGGGTGTTAGTCCCGATGATGATGGTTGTTCCCATGTATTATGAGAGAAAGTGGGTTAATATGGACCCAGGCAAAAGCTATTAGCTTAGTTGGTGCGAGTAAGGTGGCTCGATGTTTGTGGATGGATTTAAATATGATTATGGGCTCCGTATGAGCCAGGCATGTTCCTTTCAGTAGAGCGTTTTTCATGGAAAGGTATTAGAACAGCGGGTGTTGTTCCATCTTCGTCGAATTCATGTGTTATTGTGATTGTGTCGTGCGAGTTGTGAAATGGCTTGATAATTTCCTATGTGTTGAGGTCCCGCGTAGTGGGGATGTTATGTGAGCAGGATAGCTCTTGAGATTCAGAGTGTATATATGTATATCGCACCTCAGTTATGCTTGGGTTATGTAGCCTACGACTTTGTCAGTCTCCCCAGGATGGTATTATGCACTTAGTGTGCTTGTGATCGATATTCAGTAATTAGTAATAATGAGAAAATCAGCTCTGTATATATATCTTCTTATGTAAATTTTATGTGTGGATCGGGTGGCATGTCGCCACGTGTATGTTATTCGGATCGGGTTGCACGCGNTGTTATTTGGACCGGGTTGCACGCCGCAACAGTGTGATGATGAGAAGGGTTAATATGTATTTATTTTCTTGTGTTTTATTTCCTAATTTATGAGAAAAGTTCATATTAGTTGCGTGAGTTGAATAGTTCTTTCCTGAGTCGTTTCTTATTATCATGTTCGAGTTATGGCCTATTGGAGCGATGTGGTATCATGTGAGGCTGTTGGTCATGTTGGGGTGGTTTGTTGTTTGAGCAGTTCGTACTGGGTGAGACGAGATTATTGGATCAGGGATCAGTGCGATGAGGCTATGTGAAGTGTATATTAAAGAACAAATACCATTATTCAGGTTCATAATGAAGTGATGATTCTAGTCAAGATGAGGTATTCAAGTTGCAGTTGAGTATGAATTTATGCGCATTTCCTTCTTGTGGTGGTATCGCCAACATTATAGCAGGATGTATGTGTATAGATCATGAGGTGCAATGGGAGCATCAGATTCGTCGAATTTTGGCTATTAAGGTTCAGGGAGTGTCATCGTGGTCAGATGATGAGTTATACCGTGCATGGTGCTGATTCAGCAAAGGTATGCGGTCATGTTCTGGTATATCTTGTGGTAGTTGATACAGTGTTGATATATTGGAACTAGGCCTGGTAGAGAAAATTTCAAGTGTTGGAACTAGGTTCTGAGCTTATTATATGGATAAAATAAGAAATCTTTAGATTTGATCAAGCTAATGTGCTCAACTGGGTTGTGGTAGCACGGGCAGGTGCTCGGGATGTTAAACAGTGATTTCAGGTAACTCCAGAGCAGTTCTTAGCACGTTCGAGGACGAATGTCGGTTTAAGTGGGGGAGAATGTAACGACTCGACCGGTCATTTTGAGCTCTAGCGCGTCGTTCAGCAGTTTGAAGTCGTGATCAGCTTCGTTTCAGGTATTATGCCCCGTGGGCGTGGGCGTGGTCGGAATTGAATTCCAGGAAGTTTAGAATTGATTTGGAAAGAAAATTCTCATTTCAGAAGCCTTAAGTTGGAGAAATCAACTAAGATTGGAATTTTGAGTAAACGACATCCGAATCAAGATTTGAAGGTTCCAACAGGTTCGTATGATGATTTCGGACTTGGGTGTATGTCCGGCTCGAGGTTTGGATAACCTGGGAGCGCTTCGGCGTATATTGTGGAAGTTAGCATTTTAGAAGGATTTCATGAATTTGGGCTTGAAGTGCATATCAGTGAGGTTGATGTCCGTTTGGGATTCTGAGTCTGGGAATAGCTCTGTATGGTGATTCTGGAATTGGGAGCGCGATCGGAAGTGAATTTGGATGTCCGTAGGTCATTTTGGAGTCATTTGGCTAAAGATAGAAATTTGAAGGTTTTTGAGAAATCCGAGCGGAAGTGGAAGTTTTGCTATCGAGGTCGGAATGCGATTCCGAAAGTTAGAGCAGGTCCGTAATATTGAATATGAACTGTGTGCAAAATTTGAGGTCAATCGGGTGTGATTTGATAGGTTTCGGTGTCGGATGTAGAAGTTTGAAGTTCTAAGTTCTTAAAGAATTGGATTTGAGTGTGTTTCGTGATTTCGGCGTTGTTTGATGTGATTTGAGGGCTCGAGCAAGTCCATGTCATATTTTGGGATAGGTTGGTGTGATTGGACGGGGTCTCGGGGGCCCCGGGTGGATTCCGGATGATTGACGGATCAATATTTGAAGTTGGAGAAGGCTGAAGGTTGCTGTCATCTGGTGTAACCGCACCTTCGTGCGGAGCCGCAGGTGCGGCTAAGGGCGCCGCAGGTGCGAGATTGGGGCTGGAGCTGAGGAGGCCACATGTGTGGAAGATTGGTCGCACCTGCTGAATCGCAGGTGCGAAGAGGGGATCGCAGGAGCGGGAATTTGCTGGGTCAAGTCGGAGCCGCACCTGCAATGGAATTGCCGCAGGAGCGGCCATTGGATCGCAGGTGCGAAAGAGGCCTGGGCAGAATGTTTTAAAGTCGGGTTTGTGCCATTTCTCTCACATTTTTCATTTGATTGGGGCGATTATGGAGGATTTCAAAGGGAGATTTTCACCAAGCATCAAGAGGTAAGTGATTCCTTCTCATTTCCAAGTTAAATACAAGATCATTACATAAATTTGATATGGGAACTTGTGGGAAGAATTGGGGTTTTTGAAGAAAAACCTAGAAAATGTAAAAATTGAAATTTAGCCACGAATTTGAGTATGGAATGTAGAGTAAATCGCATGATTGAACTAGTAGGGCTATGGGTAGAATGTATCTTTGAGAATTTTGGATTTCCGGGCACGTGGGCCAGAGGGCATTTTGGTCTTTTCTCCGAGTGGGGTTGGGAAAGTATATACTCTGAATTTGTTGTGAGTATTAGGATGAATTTTCATTGCTTTGCCATTATGTGGTAGTTTCGGAGTGTTGTGCGTCCGTTGGAGTCATCGGAGGGGCTTGGAAGCCGGTATTGGAATTTCGGAGCGAAGTAAGTCTCCTTTCTAACTTTGTGAGAGGGAATTGTCCGCCTAGGTGAATTAATTCAGTACATGCTATTATCTTCGGGGGCTATGTACGCACGAGGTGACGAGAGTCCGTGCGTAGCTACTATTATGCCATGTCCGGGTAGTCTAGGACCCACTAGCATGCCTTATATGTGTACTTGTAACCCTGCCTGTAACATTAAACTACTAATATGACCGAAAACATAATTGAATGTCTAAAAGAAAGCTAGAGTTCATATTGTTAATCTTCTAGAAAGAGAATTGGTTCCACTATGGATATATGTGTACCTGGACTGGGTTGTATCATGGAGTATCACTAAACTTGACAAATGAGTTTCAACAATAAAGATTTCAAAACCTATATTTCACGTTTCTTTTAATTACGTTCCTGAGAAAAAAATTATTTTCTTGATAAAATACAGATTTATTATATGGATATGTGTAATTTTGGGTGCCTGAGTCGCTTGAGTGATTCACGAGCAGGAAGACCCTGTATTTGTGTATGTATTCATATGAGCACCTGAGTCGCAGGTATGATTCGCGAGTAGGCTAGCCGTATTATTTTAACCGCGTCGTATGATCGATTCGCGAGCGGGGCAGATAAATGCATCTATGGTTCGAGCCGATCGACCCTTCGGCAGTGCACAGTTTATTATTGTTGGTCCGCGCCGTTCGACCCTCGGCATTGCCTGCATGATATTTGTTGCGTAGTTGCTATGATATTTGCCTGATTACTGGCATGAAATATTAAATTATCGATTGAAATGACAGAGATTTAAAGTTATTAAAAAGACTTTTGGAAGAAGTTGTTTCTTTCCGTCGATAAATTGTCGTTTGATTAAATCACCATGTTGATTAATTGTTATTAATATGATGAAGATATAAAGTGTTAAACGTGAACGGAGTCGAAAATATTTATTCCTGATTTTAATGAATTGCCTATAATAATCATGCTTAGTGTCACTCTTAAGTATTTTAAATTGACATTTAGTAAGTGTCTAATTTCACCTCTCGTCACCACCTCTCTGAGGTTAGGCGGGCGACTTACTGAGTACACGTTGTTTTTGTACTCATGCTACACTTGCTGTGGATTTTTATTGCACAGGTACTTTCATAGCAATGTGGGGGATTTGGAGACTTAGGCGAGCTGCATCTTCCGGAGGTGATCCGCAGCTGACAGAGTCTCCTTCATACTGTATCTATTTCATTTAAATTTCCTTGTCTAGTTGTATTTCGGACAGGCTTGTAATGATTGTTGAATTCTTAGAAATTGCTCATATACTTATGACACCGGGTTCTAGGGATATGTATTGGGATATAATTGCTTAAGTGAAATCTTTAAACCATTGTTTTAATTGACAGACTTTTATTCGGTTATTATGTAATGAAGTGAAAGGAAGTGTGTTCATAAATGTTTTAAAACGGAAAGTTATTTCAATTAATTAATGTTTTGGCTTGCCTGACCTTGATGTCTGACGCCATCACGACCTTAGGATTTTTGGGTCTTGACAGTAACTATTTATTTTCTAATTTTATTTATTTTATTCCTTATTATTATTTCTTTTACTCGTTTCTGGACACGTGCGTTGCATGTGTATTCCAAGTTATATTTTTTTTATATAAATTTTGAATAATCACTTGAGATTATTGAAACATGTTTTTGAAGAACAAATAAACCAAAGGACCTCTTACTGCTGATGAAATTAAATATGTTGTTATTAATATTTACCAAAATATAATAAATAAGGTAGAAATAAGATTAACCTTCAATTAAGAAAATAAGGATAAAAAGTTAAGAAGAGAAAAAAGATAAATACTCCATTTGTTCCAAGTGAACCTATTTCCTTTTTGGTCTGTTCCAAAAAGAATGATCCCTTTCTAAATTTAAAAATAATTTAGCTTAAGCTTACAATTCTACCATTAATGAGAAGTTTTTATAATCACACAAATACTCTATGCCTCTTTGTGACTTGTTTAGGACCATAAATTTCAATAGTCTTCCTTTATTTTTTAAACTTCGTGTTCAGTCAAACAGGTTCACATAAATTGAAACCGAGAGAGTATATTACTTAGCCTAGAAGAAGTGTCACATCACCTCTCTATAGATCAATGTTATATATAAGACATTAAAGCATTTAATATCAACACATTCTCAATTATCGTTGGAGTATATCTTCTCTGCAAAAATTTTATTCTCAAAAGATATTGTCAATATGATCAAACTTATAAGTTGGTAAGAAATTATCACTTTGACTCCTTAGCTCGCTACAAATTTTGTATTATATATATATATATATGATATATGATATGACGATTAGAGAACTGAATAATTAATATATTATTATTATACGTATATGGTAATACTTTTTAGCTACACCCTTCGATATAATCAACTTGTTGAATAGATCTCTTTTAGTAGCTTATTTTATCTTAAAACTTTGAAAGCTTAAATTCGACTCAATCCATTTAACATGCTTATGTCACTCATGACTCATCCAATCCGTCACACTTGAGGTATTTGGACAGACCGTGTAGGTTCAATTCTCACTAGCTACAAAAATTTTGACACTATTAGGATGAGATTCTCTTATTAGGAGTGGTGGAGGGCAGGATTTCCATGAAGAGGGTTCAAAAAAAAAATTTTGTAGCTAGTGGGAATTGAACTTATGACCTTATCAAGATTTTGAATCTCCTTGATCACTAAACTACACTTCTAAGTTGTGTTAAGGGGGATCAAAACTTAATATATAGAAGTAAAAAATAGATTTTGCCTTATATATACAGTGTAATTTTCGGCGAAGGGGGTTCGGATGAACCCCATTCTGCCCCCTAAATCCGCCTCTACTTATTAGTAGAAACTTCTTTAAATCACTACTTTTTTTTAATAAACTGATAAATTAAAAAGTTTCTTTACGAAGAAAAGGATGAATAACGAATATGAAATGAAGAGAAAGTAAGAAAATTTATTTTGAAAAAAATATTTTGTGAATTAAAAAATATTATTAAGGATAAACTAATAAAAATTTTGATCAAATTAAGGATAACCAACTTATGACTTGATTATAGCTTATAAGCATTTGACTTATTTACGCATTTGACACTATAAGCTTAATCATGTAGGACTAACTATTTTTCCAAAGAAATATTTGTCAGCTTTTGATTATTTTCTTATCGATAATGTCGGGGTTCTTGTCCTTTCCACCCAAGTGGGAGTAAAAGTTACATTCTTTTCATCAAAGAGTCGACCCGACAGATTTTGATTTTTTCTACTAAAATTCCTCAGTGAAACTTCCAGGAGATATCACAAAGAGAATAGTCTGACTTTGCTACTAATTAACAACTATTTAATTACCCTCAACTTTTCCAGCACTTTTGGCAATCATTCTAACAAACTCAACTTCTGTTTTTCTGTACAAACACAAATTAAGTTCATCATATTCATGATTCGAAAAGAAGCTTGAGATGGAGAAATTGTACCAAGCAGCTGCTTCAGTTGATTGGGAGAAAGAGTCTTACCCTGAGTACAAAGATTTTATTTTTCTCATCTTTTTCGCTCTATTCTTTCCCATCGTTCGATTCATACTCGACAGATTTGTTTTCGAGGTAAACAAAAATCTGCCTTTGCTTTCTCTAATGTTTTTTTTTTTCTCTTGAAAATCTGAGATTGATTTGCTCCGGCCAATATATTTTTTTACCATGATGCTACTAGGCATTAGCTAAGCGCATGATTTTTGGAAATGAGCAAAAGTTGGTAAATATCGATGGCGGTAGGAGGAGGAGAAGGATCAACAAATTCAAAGAGTCAGCATGGAAATTAGTATATTTTCTATCTGCTGAGATATTGGCACTTGCTGTTACTTGTAATGAGCCTTGGTTCACAAATACTCGATATTTTTGGGCAGGACCTGGAGATCTGGTTTGGCCTGATTTAAAAATGAAGTAAAGTTCTTGACATCTTCTAAGATTTTATATTTATATCTGAATCAGGAACATAGTGTTTATTTTATAACCTGGTTACTTTGAATATGGCAGATTAAAGCTGAAAGGGTTGTACATGTATGCTGGAGGGTTTTACTTATACTCCATATTTGCATTGCTCTACTGGGAAACAAGACGCAAAGATTTTGCTGCCCAAATGGTTCATCACATAACAACAGTTTCACTCATTGTGTTGTCTTACATATTCGGGTATGAAGGCCAACCTTGATCCAAAAAATCGCCTTTTTCGAGTATTATTATTTAGCAGAAAGATGTTAGTGTGAGTTTTGAGCATTCTATTTTCTGCAGGTTAACCCGTGTTGGATCAGTGGTTCTAGCAATTCATGACGGAAGTGATGTATTTATGGAGATTGCAAAGATGTCAAGATACAGTGGCTTCCAAAGGATTTCTGATAGATTTTTCTTAATTTTCGCATTGTCTTTTGCATCACTTCGTATAATCTGCTTTCCCTTCTGGGTACTCCGAAGCACATGGTGAGTTCACTACAGTTAAATCAACCATTACCACTATGCTCATAGTAACATATTACTTCCTCTGTTTCAATTTATGTGTCATACTACTCCGAAGCATATACTAGTAGTAGTATTTATATAGCAGTAAAGGAAATTAGCCCAAAGTTTATTTATAATTGAGCTTGTTGTTTTCTGTTAGTTCATTTTCTCTGTACCATTCCATGACATGAACATTTTTTTCAACTCTGCAGCTACGAAATTCTTTTCGTAGTGGACACAGAGAAGCACCGGAGTGAAGGAACCATACTTTACTTTTTGTTCAATTCACTGCTGGTTTGCTTGCTTGTTCTTCACATCTTTTGGATGAGACTCATCTTACGGATGGTTAACCATCTCATAACAAAAGGCCATATTACTGATGATGTCCGATCAGGTAAATAACCTTGCTTCATTTATCATCTATACTTCCAACATGATAGCTTGCGATCTTACGCTGCACTTTTTAAAAATGATTTGCAGATTCTGAATCTGATGATGAGCACAAAGACTAATCCTTCAGTAGCTAAGATTAAAAAAAAAACATGGATTATGATGCAGCAAAGGTTCGAGGCATTATAGGCTTCGCTGGCAAGTATGTCGTGTTGGGGGCACCAACACGACATTGATGTTGATGAACAATTAAACTAGGAAAATTACAGCCAATCCCTTTATTCGGAGTTCCAATCATGTGTATTTTGCCTATATGTATAAAAACGAGTTTCATTATTGGAATTATGAGCTCTTCGGATGAACTTTCAATTTAATTTGTTTCAACCCTTCCCCAGACCCAACGCTTAGCGAGACCTTAGTGCACCGGGTTGCCCTTCAACTGTAAACAGCTAAATTCGCTGCATATTTGAGCAACTCATCCAAAACTGTAAACAGCTAAATTCGCTATAGAGTGGATGATTCACCATTCAATAATTATAAATAAAAACGTATGACTGCAAAAGCCTCTTGCCATGGAATACAAGCTAAACAATAGCAAACTATTGCTGCTTCTCTCACATTTTAACAGGGAAAAGTCAAGAATAGTAACTTGCAGTAAGTTATGTAATAAGCTAAAAGATGTTATAAGATGATTCATCCGTAAACTAACCCAACAAATCTTGTCCTATACTTTCATTGAGAGAACTTTGAGATCAATTTGTCAACATGAATTATGATATCATCTATGCGAGGTCGAACTGTCCCCTGAGGTTGAAGCATCCATGTCACAAATTGGTGAAGAGCTTCAGGATATGGAGGTTTAGGCCCAGCTGGCCACTTTATCTGTGCATTTACAATAGCCAGCTGCAGACTTCCACCAGATTCCCCAAGCGCATACTCAAAGGGAGATACTCCATACCTGCAATAGTGACGATGAAAAGATTGGTTACTTCTTACTGATATATACACCACATAGAAACCACTTTCATGGTCAACAAATATCTCTATCCTTTGAAATGCCAATGATAGGAAACAACTCAATTACTTTGTCTCAAAAAAAAAAAAAAAAAAAAAATAAGACATGAAAACTAACACCACGATGAGAAAAGTACTGGCATGCTAAAGTAGTCTCAGTGTAAGAAGTAGGGAGCTCCAACCACGTTTATTTAACAAAACTCCATCTGATTGACCCATCGATGCTACTTTGGAATACCAGCTCCAAAAAAGAGCGGTTGCACAAGACGTAGTACAAGCACCAAAATACTAATGCTACGTCCATGCACAGCATGTGCAAGAAATAGGATAGTTGAGCCAACTTTTGGACAATCTTGATGGAACTATCAGCTGTGTACGGGTCATAGGATTTCACTTTCTTGCACAGAAAGAGCTTCAAGTATTAAAAAGAGTTGAGAGGATTCTTACATTATTGCATATAATGTACAACCTAATGACCAGATATCAGTTCTTTCGTCAATATCACATTGGCTTGGGCAATCCCATAATTCAGGCGCTCGGAAGGGTGCGGAAACGTGCTCAGATGCCCATTCCTACATTATCAGCACCAGAAAAGAAAGCAAATTAATGAAAATGCAACAGAATGAGTTAAGGAGTGATCATACTATAAGTGGGAAGCCCCTAAAGTTAAACTTAGATTACGAAAATACCCATAAAAAACTGAGTGACAGTTTTGTCCTTCAATCAAACACAACTCTATAAAACTGTGCAAAAATGTAAACTTGCATTCTAATAAATAAAAAAAGGTCAAATCTATTCAATAATAAATAGTAATAATTAATCACCATGATAATGGTGTTGAGTCTCTTCAATTAGCCGTAATACATGTACATGTTAGAGTTAATTTTAACCGCTCCCATATTCTATCTTATTTATTTTCCCTTATCTTGACCTTTCAGTTTTGTATGCATTCCAAATGAATTCTTAATATATATCTATCAAAATAACAATTTTATTTAAATAAATAACTAAAAAGTAGAAGTAAAATCTGGAAAGAAAAAAACGTGGTTAATTGCCACAAATGAGAAATATAATTACATGACTAGCTCTTATTGTCATTTTGAATTTTAGTTTTCTTGTCAGAATTCAAACATGAAACATTTCATTAGTACAGGTAAAACAGTCACACGTGTAAGTTCAATTACTTTATCAAATAAAAGTAATGATTTAGTTACAAAATTTAATTATTACGTCATAAAGTTAGTATGCCTTTTTGTATCCCAAAGAATAAAAGCAACGAAGAATTATTTCATCCGTTGCAGAAAATCATTAGAGAGTAATTAAATTGTGATCAATGATCAGCTAACATCTATAAGTATTATGTAATGCTCTTACTATTAAAAAGCTTATTTTCTTCCGACTTCACTTTATCAAAGCCTTCTGATATAACTCAATCTTGCCAAAACCTTTCAGCTTAATGGAATCACTAGGAGCTAGGCAAAGTTCTTGCAAAACCTTTCAGCTTCTTAGACTTGACCAAATCATTAGGTGAAGAGTTTCTTTTGAGCGAGATCCTTTACCACGCCTAACTAAATGAAAGAAAGTAAGAGAGAGAGAGAGTGTGGCCGCCTATTTCACCTTGTTACATAGTACATTTATGGATTAGAATACTTCTAACATTGAATTCTCTTTTGTAAATTCAACTTGACTTGTACCTGGAACAGAGAAAAAGGGTATCCAATTGAAATTCAGTTTTTTCTATTTTTCACTTAGAGGTGCTTGGCAGATGCTAAAGCCAGAGCGTAATGGCAAGAATTGATTGTGTCGTCATTTGTGACCCATAGGAATCGGAATCGTGATCAAGGTAGTGGTAGTTGGTTGGCGATGACCGATGAGTACGAACGACAGGCATCTTCCTTTTTGTGGAAGATCCTTCCATCCTTGAAGACAAGTCTACACTTTTTTCAATCTTAGTAGAAGTTTTAGCCGATGATGAGAGCTCACTGGGAGCTAGAGCACCACTCTCAGAATCGAAATCATCAAAAAGCCGACGACAATAACGAAAAGGTACTTGAAACTATTTCAAAATTTTTGTAGTCTTGTTTTTGCTATTGGAAAAGTTAAAAGAAATAGTAATTTTATTTTCTTTTTGTGATTTCTTGTAAGCGTCAAAGTTAGCCTCCTTTTATCTTTAGCCTATTCTATGTAATAATATGGAGTAGGAATGTGAAATTGTTCTTCATATTGTCTTATGCAGTGATCTTATTCGAGAGAACAGATCATGACACAATATTAATTTGAACTATTATACAGTTATCCCCCTTTACTTTTCTTTTCTTTTATAATTATAAGAAGCGATCTCATGGATTGTTCGCACTCATTACTTAGTGTTAATAGAAAATTTCAGCATATTTAATTTATTCTTTTATTTTCTTACACAAAACTAAAATGCTAAGCTATTCTAATATTATTTCTACAACCATTATAAAATATTTATATTGATTAGTATGGAACACACGTGCAACGCACGTGTGCAGAAAATAGTATGTAAGAAATGGGTGTCAACCAAGAACACAATATGAATTAACTACTACTTGCAATTTACATATAAAGGTAACAGTATTGGTGAAAACATTCAGCCCAGACATGCTCAAAAGAAGGAACCTATTAGAACTTTACAGGCATACAAATAGCAGAATATATGTCTACATTTAAAAAAGGATATGGAAGTACCTGCAGCTGCAAGGCCTCTGAACGAGAGCGGATTTGCCTTCTTGCAGGACGTGTACTTCCAAAATCCATTAACACTGCAAGAGGTGGCTGTCCTTTTCTATGAGTTAAAAGGACATTACCAGGTTTGACATCATTATGTGCATAAGGAGGATCAAAGCTATGCATATGCTTGAGTCCTGCACAAAGCTGCATAATAATGTTTCTTAAAAGTTAAAATACATTCTAGGCTCCAAAGTTGATTATGTCCTCTTATATTTTCACAAACATCCATAAAAATGCACATTTGCAAAAAACTGATCCTTAATTCACCTGACGAAATATTTGAAGAACGTCCGAAGTGGAAAAGAATTCTTTCTTAGCTTTCATGGCTGTGGCATTATCCAGTAAAGTCCCATCCAAATGTACCGGAAACAACAAGTAAGCTTCATGCTTCCAGGATTGATCTGGCGCAGCCTATCCAACAGAGTAAGGTATTTATATAGAATATAATGGAAATGGAACATGTTGTAGAGGAAAGGGTACAAGGAAGACATAAATCAGCAGGCATTGTGCAATACAGCTGTAACATGATTATAACTTGCGCAAATTCCCCGCCAAATAAGCAGAGAATGTTGGAAGAGCAATACCTCATCACTTTATGTGATTGTTTGCCACTACTTCCTCCCCCGTTAAAACCCCCCACAAAAGAAGAAAGGCAAAAAAAGAGTTGTGTTTCTCAAAGTAAAGTACTACAGAGAAAACTTGTTTGGCAATCCACATGATCGTTCAAGCTCTGTAACATTTAGAATTCAACCATCATTTTAGCCGAAATTCTAGGATACAGGTAAGGTCCGCGTATACATTACCCTCCTCAGACCCCACTTGTGGGATTCGATTGGGTAGTTGTTGTTGTTGTATTTTGGGACTGAAGAGTGAGTGGTACATCTTTAAGAATTCAGTTCCTCAGGGTACATCTAAAAGTTCCTGGAATGGCATAAGATAACCTATCATGGATGATACCGCAATCTCAATTTAAATTTTTTTCCACCACCTAATTGCGCAAAGCCTTCTTGTTCACACAAAGCCTTGACATGGATATCAGTCAATTACTAACAAAAGAGATCAGAATGCGGAGCTGGTTTCTTTTTTTATGGGTGGGTGGGGGTAAGGGTGGGGTGGGGTGCAAGGTTCCTGCAGAAATTACCTTGACCGCGATGATAGCATGATCAAGGAGAGGAAGCAGATTGCGATGAGTAAATAGAGATGAAACACGGATTTCCTCTTTCACCAACTCCAACTGTTCAGTGTTCTGAATAAGAACCTTTTTCATAGCATAAGTTCCATCATCTGCACATTAAGAGAGTTTTTCAAATGTTATTTTACAGAATAAAAGAACATGAATACAATAATTGTACCAAGGTTCAAAGACAAAGCTTATTCTTTGCACTTCCTTTTCAAAGAGAGAGAGTTCATGAATCAGAGTAGACTGGGCTAGTAACCACAAGTTTGACCTACTAACTGGCAAAAGGAATTGAAGAACTACTTCTAGTAGAAATATCATTAGGAAAGAAAACAAATCAGAGGGGAAAAAAAAGAATAAGATACCCAAGTGCTCCTAATGTTCATTCCTGATGCTGAAGAATATGCAATTGAGTTCATTTATCTTGGTATTTCACTTTTTCTCTGAATGGAAAAGTTGGGTTAGGGAGGATATTTTACAAGTACAGAATTTAGGTCAGGTCACTGCAGCAAACTAGTGCACAGGAAAGAAGCACATTTCGGAGTAGAATAAGCTTCTAGTAAATAGAGAATTTGAGCAATATTGCCAAACCACTCCAGCATCAGTTTTTTAGATATTTAAACCACTCTAACATCAATGAATCATAAAAATTCCAAATTTGAAGATGATCACCCTACATACGCATATATACTCTGATCCAAGAAATAGAAAAGCATGGAGGTTAGAGTACACAGCAAATTAGAGCAGAGACCCCAATCCCAGTCCATCATCGCTGAGTGCAACCATAAGAACACATGGAAAAATCATATTATCGATTGATATTGACTTGTAGTAGTAACTATTAGTAATGAAAAGCCAGAGCAAATCGCATACAATTGGAGAAAAGGAGCAAAACCCGTTAGGCACTAAGCTGACCCAATTGTCAGACCACAAGTAAAATATGAATTTAGCTATAAATAGAGAGAGAGTGTGTGTGTGTGTACCAGAGAGGTGAGAAGAGTCCTTGAATTTGTTGGAAAGGCCAGGGTTAGAAGTGTCAGAGATGACCTCCTTGACCAGGAAAACGTACGCAAAGCCACCCTCGCCGAGCTGCCGGACGATTCTGAAGCGATTCTCATTGATCCAAACATCCCCACCACCATTAACGGCGTCGTATAGTGCATTCAACCCCGAGAACGAGCACCCCATCTTTTGATCAAAGGGATTATGGGTCAGCTCCCTCCCTCTTAGATCTCACACACTCACACTCTCTCTCTAAATAGCTCTTTCTCTCTCTCTCTTCTTTTTTCTTTATTTGCGCTTTCTTCTCTCTCAGATCCACCACCTGTATGCGTATCGATTGAGTTCTAATTACTTTACTTACCGGTTGACTTCTTGCTTGCAAAGGGTGCATTGATTCACTCCCATTGGCGCTTTGATCGAGGTTAAAACGGTCATTATGAAGGTCTTTTTGTGAAAATCGTAACCGTGTGTTATTCGCTTTGGTATTTCGGTATTCGATTTATTAATTGTGTATACCAAATACCATATTAAAATATTTCGGTACGGTTCGATATTTCTTATTTTGATTCGGTATGGTTTCGGTTTAAACCAAATCTATGTTACGAGACTTCTGCTTATTCAAATCTGTAGCTTTTCGACTTTTGAAACCAATACAACTTGTATTAAACTGAAAATGATCAGTCAATCTATTTGTTAAACGGTCTTTACCGAAATAATGTTAGCTAAATATTCAAATTGAAATAGAAGTAACTATCTTACTTTCTAATTTAAAGTTTGCAAAATAAGTCATCGAAAAAGAAACATTTCTATTGATTTTAAATACTTTTCTTCTCATAGTTTAAGATATCAATTTCATTTTTTTTGTTATCTTAGTAGTAATACGAGAAATATTAAATTAATAGTGTCTTGGATTTTTGGGGTGTGGGCTTAAGGTTATTGGGCAAAAAAATTAAAAAAGAAGAAGTTGTGCTCGGACTATATTATTTTGATATTTCGGTAAAATTCCAATACCGTATACCGAACCGAATTACCGAAATAAACCGAAAAAACCGAAACTGAAATATCGAATTAATTCGGTTCGGAATTCAGTTTTATCGAATTTTATGCCCACCCCTAATGTGCAATAGTAAATGTCCAAGGCAAAGCTACATCATCTTTTACCTTCCATGAATTTTCTGGAAAATGTATTTATACTGAACATTTTCATTCTTAGACACTATCCGAAACTTTATTACGAAAAATATTTATGTTTTGGTATTTACCCGATCTAAATACATTTTAATTACAAAATATATACAATTCACCTTAAAACTCTCAATCCATTATTTGTGTCTTCAATCAAAGAATTTAGTTACACTATTTTTCTTTTTTTCTCTCATCTCTCTCTTCTTTCCAGATTGAACTTATATTTAGAGATTTAGAGAATCTAATCCCTCAGATCTGAGTCCGGAACCAAAATAATGTCCTTTTGGACAAAAAAAAACTTTAATAGGTGGTAAAAAAAAGTTACAAAAGTATATATAACACACTAATTCTGTGTGTTATACCTTAACGGTAACTTTTGCCGTTAAGGTATAGCGCACAAAATTAGTGCGTTATACCTCTGACTTTCTGACTGCCCCAGTATAGCGCAGTCCTTTTGTGCGCTATACATATAGCGTTTTCTTTTTCCGCACTATACCCTTTATTTAATCCTCTTCGTCTTCCCCAACTCCACCAGATCGTCTTCTCCCCCATTTTTTTACTTCTCCCTATTTTGGTCCCCCCCTCATTACAGTAAAAAAAAAAAAATGGGCCCCACCGTCACACCAAAGGTGTAGAACGTAGGTCCCACTTCGGAGTAGAGTATCGTATTATTGTGGGTTCACTCTTTCGGAGTCAAATTTTCAACCAATTTGCTTTAGGAAAACACTAAATCGAGGTAATTCGCTTTATTTTATGTTGAAACTTTTATTATAATGCATATTAGTTGATTTCAATGTGTTCTATTTCGTTTTATGTTTTATTTGCGAAACTAGTATGTTATATTTATCCGGACTTAAGTATTAGTATTGTATAAAAAAATATAAAATTGTGAAATTAATTTATTTGCTAATATCCGGACTTATATATTTGTGTTTCCATGCCTTTTTGTAATATATTTGTGATTAAATGTATTTGTTGTTTATATTTAGTTTAGTTTATTTTTTAGCGTAGTAAAATGTAGAGCATTTTATCGTAGTAAAATGTAGAGTTTTTTATCGTAGTAAAATGTAGAGCCTTTTAACGTACTAAAGTGTAGTATTTTAGCGTAGAATTCCTTTAGTTTAAGTATCTTATACTGGTAGTTGAATATATATATTGTACAATTAAGTTATTAAAAATTATGAATTTAAATTATAAAACAAACACACAAAATTATAAAAATATTGAATTTGACACACGTAATTATTAATGATAGTTTGGTGCTACTGGGCCTCAAATATCGAGCCTGAAACCCATAGGGGGGTGTGTGTGTGTGTGTGTGTATATATATATATATATGAATTTAAAAATTAAGTTATTAAAAATTATGAATTTAAATTATAAAACAAACACACAAAATTATAAAAATATTGAATTTTGACACACATAATTATTAATGATAGTTTGGTGCTACTGCGCCTCAAATATCGAGCCTGGGACCCATAGGTATATATACTCTGTACAATTAAGTTATTAAAAATTATGAATTTAAATTATAAAACAAACACACAAAATTATAAAAATATTGAATTTGACACACATAATTATTAATGATAGTTTGGTGCTACTGAGCCTCAAATATCGAGTCTGGGACCCATAGGTATATATATACTCTATACAATTAAGTTATTAAAAATTATGAATTTAAATTATAAAACAAACACACAAAATTATAAAAATATTGAATTTGACACACATAATTATTAATGATAGTTTGGTGCTACTGGGCCTCAAGTATCGAGCCTGAAACCCATAATATACATATATATATTGTAACGACCAGACCGGTTGTTTTGTGTTATCGGACCCTGTTTCCCTAAATGAAACTTCCCATAGCGGCTTATTATGATTTATGACTTGCGGGTACTGGTGGTCCGGGATTCGGGGGTGTTTAGAGTGTTGCAGGAGCATTTGGTTCCTTAAGGTTGGCCTTTAAGGCCAAGTTTGACTTCGGTCAATATTTTTAGTAAACGACCTCGGAATCGAGTTTCACGATTTCGGTAGCTTCGTCTGATGATTCCGGACCTGGGCGTATGTTTGGAATGGGTTTCTGATGACCCAGGAGCGTTTCGGCGCCCAACATTGAATTAAGAGTTCCTTAAGTTCCTATTATGGTTTGGGACGTGTTTTTGCGATATCGAGGTCCGAACGGAATTTTGAGATTAGGAATAGTTCTGTTATGTCATTTATGACTTGCCTGCAAATCTTGGTGTCATTCCGAGTAGTATAAGTCGTTTCGGCGCGTGGTTAGCGAAGTCTAGAAAACTTAAAGTTCCTAAGTTTGGTTCTAGGGGTTTTGAAGTGTGATTTTGAGTTTTAGCGTTGTTTTGGGTGTACCGAAGGCTCTAGCGAGTCCGTATTATGATTTGGGACTCGTTGGTATATTTAGACGGGGGCTCGGGTGGGCCTAGGTGTCTCCTGGACACCACACGAGGCCAAAAACCAGCTGCATTAGTTGCTGGTGCACCTGATGCAGCTGGTGCACCTGTTCTAGTATGACCACAGGTACGGTTGCCCAGCCGCAGGTGCGACACCCCAGTGGTCAGGCCAATTCTCGCAGGTGCAGATAAAATTTCGCAGGAGCGGAGCCGCAGGTCCGGTATCCACTCCACAGGTGCGGACCCAAGCATCCTAGTCCATTTCTGCAGGTGCGAGACCGCATGTGCGGTCCTCGAGCCGTAGGTGCGGAAACGCTGTCCAGACAGTGTGTTTTATACACGGGAATTAACTCATTTCCCTTATCTTCATCTTCTTCCTTGGGGCGATTTCCTCCATTTTAGAGGGGCAAATGACCTGGTCATTGAAGGTAAGTAACTTCCACTCTAATATTAGCTTCATGCGTGAATTACTAGCTTAATTAACTACCTAAATTAGTGGAAATTCAAGAATGGGGTAGTAACCTAGGGCTTCCGCTAATGTGAGAATTTACCCGTGAATTGGCTATGAAATCAAGTAGAAATCATATATTAATGATCCTTAGGCTATGGGTGAGTGTTTCCTTCGTGACTTTGCGGAATCCAAGCATGTGGGCCCGTGGTTGGATTGTAGAATTTCTTCAATAATGGGAAATTTACTAAGTGAGTAGGAGAAGTTCCATGTTTTGTGCATAAACTAATGAATTTGTATAACATTTGGCTAGTTTCGAGTCCTCGGGTGTAGAGTTCGAAGTTTTGGGCGCGTTCTTAGTCTGGCAAGTAGGTACGACATGAGGTGAGTCTCCTTTCTAACCTTGTAAGGGGGAATTGTCCCCATAGGTGATTATAAATAATTGCATGTCCTTATTTGTGGGGGATACGCACGCACAAAGTGACGAGAGTCCGTGCGTAGCTACTACTATATTATGTTGGGTAGTTCTAGGACTCACGAGCATGCTTATATGTGCCTTACATGTATTCCTAAACGTATCTTGATTTGCTTATTATCCTTGATTTGGTATAAGAATATTAGGAAGTGGTGGTCCATAATATATTGCTTAGGTTCTTGCCTTAAAGAGAAATCTCTGATAATTCCCTAAAAATTGATAATTCTATGTATGTATGCGGCACCGCGCCACATGTATGATACGTGAGCGGAATAGCCCTACTATTATGTCAATCGCGTCGCATGTTCAATTCGCGAACAGGGTAATAGATGCATCTAATGTTCGAGCCGTTCGACCCTCGGCAGTGCACATATTATTTTATCGCGACGTTTCTGCCGTACGTGTCCAACCTATTATGTGCTGTGTGATTCACCGGGATTTTGTTGTAATTATACAAACTAGTTTATGTCACTAAGGGAATTTAGTACATTATGTGTTAAGTGAAATTTGACATGCAAAGGTAAACACAACTGTGCTTGATGATATATCTCATTGTAATTTCTACGACTATTATGTCTGCCTAGTTCCTATTAAATCATGCTATTAAAAATGTTGACCCTAGTAAGTATCACGTCTACCTCTCGTCACTACCTCTTAGAGGTTAGGCGGGATACTCACTGGGTACATATCTGTTTATGTACTCATGCTGCACTTCTGTACTTAATTGTACAGGTTCTGAGGCTGGTGCATCTGGTTATCAGACCGGATCTCGATTCTGATCTCAGTTGGGCCCGACTTCACGGTGAGCTGCTTCCCCTGACGATTCTGCGGCACCTTGGAGTTTTCTTTTGCTTATTTCCCGTCTATTCATTTCAGACAGTGGGATTGTATATTATGTTTTGTATATTCTGTTAGTATGCCCGTAGGAATTGTGACACTAGTTCCTGACACACACACGTAGTTGTTATTTTGATTTACGGGTTGTATATATGTATATTG
Source organism: Nicotiana knightiana (assembly GCA_005239525.1). Lineage (NCBI taxonomy): Eukaryota > Viridiplantae > Streptophyta > Magnoliopsida > Solanales > Solanaceae > Nicotiana > Nicotiana knightiana. The sequence goes on along the minus strand of ML373481.1, from coordinate 38,297 downwards.
GCTCATTCTCATCATGACCGTTTTGATTAAAACTGGTTAACTATCCTTGTCAAATCACATTTTAACTATTAAAAACTGAGTGTATTTTTAAAGTGTTTAAACAAATAAAAAGTAGCCTTTAGTAAATGATAGAGTCGGCTTGCCTGACCCCGCTGTTGGGCGCCATCATGACCTCAGTTAGGATTTTGGATCGTGACAACATGGTATCAGAGCACTAGGTTCACGTAGGTCTCACAAGTCACGGGCAAAACTAGTAGAGTCTTGCGGATCGGTATGGAGACGTCTGTGCTTATCTTCGGGAGGCTATAGGGTGTTAGGAAAACCTATCCTTATTTTTATTCTATCGTGCAGTCAATGGTTCACTAAATTTCGTTCTTCTATTCTCTCACGATGGTGAGGACGCATACATCCAATGTTCCAGATCCGGGAGGGGCCGCTACCCCCATTTTTCACGTCCGTGACAGAGGCCGGGGGAGGGCACCAGCTCGAGGTAGGGGACGAGGGCGTCCCCGAGCTATTCCAGTTGTACCACCATAGGACCCCACTATAGAAGAGTAGGGTGAGGTGCCCCCAGCAGGTCCTGCTCCAGTAGATTTTATGACGGTGCCAGGATTCCAGTAGATCATGGGCCGTATGATGCGATTCATGGACACTATGTCCCGGGCTGGTTTATTTCTAGCAGATCCTGCCACATCTCAGGCAGAAGGGGGAGCCCAGACCCCTACTACCCAGGCTGCAGGCCAGACAACATCACTTCATCACACCCCGGGTACATTGCCTGTGGGTGGAGCCCAGCCAGTGGCAACAGCACCTGAGCTCAGACCAACTGCGGATGGCGATCCGCAGAAGTTACTGGATAGATGGACCCGATTGCACCCTCCTATCTTCGGGGGTGAAAAGGGCGAGGATGCCCAGGACTTTATTGATAGGTGCAGGGACAGACTGCACAACATGAGGATACTAGAGTCTCATGGAGTGGACTTCACTACTTTCCAACTTGAGGGCAGGGTCCGCAGATGGTGGCAGTCCTATATCCTGGGTAGGCCAATAGGTTCCCCTACCATCACTTGGGAGCAGTTCACTCACCTGTTCCTGGACAGGTATATTCCACCCTCCGAGAGGGAAGGGTTGTAATATCAATTTGAGCAGTTGGAGCAGGGGCAGATGTCCGTGACAGATTATGAGGCCAGATTTTCTGAGTTGTCTCGTCATGCCCTTATGATATTGCCTACTGATGTTGAGAGAGTGCGGAGATTTGTAGTAGGGCTGCACTCAGGTATTAGGGCCAACATGGCCCGAGAGGTGGAGATGGGGACTCCTTATCAGCTGGTAGTGAAGATTGCTCGTAGGATCGAGGGTTATCGGTCGAGGATTAGAGAGCAGGTACAACAGGATAAGAGAGCTAGATATTCAGGAGATTTCAGAGGTGCCCTAGCAAGGGGTAGAGGTAAGTTCGGTAGAGGCCAGTCTAGCAGGCCTCCATATTCAGCTCCTCCACCACCTCCCCGTGGTGCTCCAGTGAGGCCCTATTTCAGCGTCATGCCAGAGAGTTCCTACAGCCCACCAGCCATTCAGGGTTTCTCAAGCGGGTATGCCAGTCATCATGGGTCTTCTATTCCTTACTTCAGTGCCATGCCGGAGAGTTCTCACCGTCCCCAAGTTGTCCAGGGTCCTTCTTCAGGGCAGCAAGCCATGCCACCAGCCAGATGTTATGAGTGTGGGGACCCGGGCCATAAGAGGAAGACTTGCCCCAGGTTTCGGGGCAAGGCCGTTCAGCAGAGCTATCAGCCTACATTTCCAGCACCGGCGGTTCGTCCACCCAGAGGTGGAGGGCAGACAGGTAGGGTTCATCACAGAGGTGAAGGCCAGGCAGGGGGAGCTCTACCAGCCCCTATTCATGCCAGCGGAGGTCGGCCAACTCCTGTTTATTCTGGCGGGCTCAGTCTTCCATGCTCCAGCTAGATCCTATGCTATCCCGTCCAGATCAGATGTTGTGGCCTCAGGCGCCGTGATCACATGTATTATTACAGTTTGTGGTAGAGAGGCATCGATGTTATTTGATCCAGGATCCACTTATTCCTATGTTTCAGTCTTATTTGCTCAGTTTCTGGATATCCCTCGTGAGTCCTTGGATTCTCCTATTTATGTGTCCACTCCCGTGGGTAATTCTGTGGTTGTAGACCAGATTTTTCGATCCTGTGTGATTTTGTTTTGTGGATTCGAGACCCGAACATATCTCTTATAGCTTGACATGGTTGATTTCGAGATTATTTTGGCATGTATTGGCTGTCTCCTTATCATGTCGTGCTAGATTGCCATGCCAAGACAATTACTCTAGCCATGCCTGAGTCGCCTAGGCTGGAGTGGAGAGGGTCCTTAGTTAGTACAACCAGCCGGGTTATTTCATTCTTGAAGGCTTGACATATGGTCGAGAAGGGTTGTCTGGCCTATCTTGCTTATGTGCGGGACACCACCGCCGAGTCTCTGATGATTGATTCAGTACCAGTGGTTCGAGAGTTTGCCGATGTATTTCCTCCGGATCGTGATATCGATTTCTGCATTGATTTAGCTTCAGGCACCCAGCCTATATCTATTCCTCCGTACCGTATGGCTCCGAAAGAGTTGAAGGAGCAGCTTGAGGAATTGTTAGCTAAGGGGTTCATCAGGCCGAGTGTATCGCCGTGGGGTGCTCCAGTTCTATTTGTAAAGAAGAGGGATGGGTCTATGCGGATGTGTATTGATTACCGTCAGTTGAACAAGGTTACCATTAAGAACAAGTATCCTTTGCCGCACATCGATGATTTATTTGACCAGTTGCAGGGTGCTCGTGTGTTTTCTAAGATTGATTTGAGATCGGGGTATCATCAGTTGAGGATTCGGGCTTCAAATGTTCCGAAGACTGCTTTTCGTATGAGATATGGCCATTATGAGTTCCTGGTGATGTTCTTTGGTTTGAATAATGCTCCAACGGCATTCATGGACTTGATGAATAGGGTGTTCAAGCCGTATATTGATTCCTTCATCATTGTCTTCATTGATGACATTTTGATTTACTCACGTAGTCTGGGGGAGCACGAGCAACATTTGAGAGTTGTGCTCCAGACTTTGCGAGAACAGAAGCTATATGCTAAGTTCTCCAAGTGTGAGTTTTGGTTGGATTCGGTGGCATTCTTGGGACATGTGGTATCCGAAGAGGGTATCAAGGTTGATCCTAAGAAGATCGAGGCAATTCAGGGTTGGCCACGTCCTATTACAACTACAGAGATCAGGAGTTTCTTGGGCCTAGCAGGCTATTATCAGCGATTTGTGGAGGGCTTTTCATCCATTGCAGCCCCATTGACTAGATTGACTCAGAAGAATGCTCTATTTTGGTGGTCCGACGAGTGTGAGGCGAGCTTTTAGAAGCTCAAGACAACATTGACCTCAACACCAGTTCTGGCATTGCCTTCCGGTTTTAGGATGTATACAATGTATTGCGACTCTTCACGCGTTGGCTTGGGGAGTGTATTGATGCAAGAAGGGAGATTTATTGCTTATGTTTCACGCCAGCTGAAGGTTCATGAGAATAATTACCATGTGCATGACTTGGAGTTGGCGGCGATTGTTCATGCTCTTAAGATTTGGAGGCACTACTTGTATGGAGTGTCCTGTGAGGTTTATACAGACCACCGTAGCTTGCAACACTTATTCAAGCAGAAGGATCTTAATTTGAGGCAGCGCAAGTGGCTTGAGTTGTTGAAGGATTAGGATATCACCATTCTTTATCACTCGAGCAAGGCAAACGTGGTAGCAGATGCTTTGAGCAGGAAGGCGGGGGGTATGGATAGCTTGGCTTATATTGCAGCAGAGGAGAGACCTCTAGCCTTGGACATTCAGTCCTTGGCTAATCGCCTGGTGAGATTAGACCTTTCAGAGCCTCATCGAGTTCTTGCACATGTGGACGCTCAGTCTTCGTTATTGGGGGAGATTAAGGCTCGGTAGTATGATGATCCGTGTTTGGCTGAGCTACGAGAGACAGTGGTTCAGGGCAGGTCCAAGGAGATTATTATTGGCGAGGATGGTGTTCTAAGAATTCAGGGCCGCTTATGTGTTCTTAAGGTTGATGGCCTGAGGGAGAGGATTCTAGAAAAGGCACACAGTTCTCGATATTCAGTTCATCCTGGTGCTACGAAGATCTATCGTGATTTGAAGCAACATTACTGGTGGAGGCAAATGAAAAAGGATATTGTGGAGTATGTGGCTAGGTGTCTTAATTTCCAGCAGGTGAAGTATTAGCACCAAAGGCCAGGAGGCCTACTTCAGCAGATGCCCATTCCGGAGTGGAAATGGGAGCGTATCACTATGGACTTCGTGGTTGGGTTGCCTCGGACTTTGCGGAAGGTTGACTCGGTTTGGGTCATTATGGATAGATTGACCAAATCGGCACATTTCATTCCAGTAGCTACTACTTATAATTCTGAGGGGTTGGCCCAGATCTACATTCGAGAGATAGTCCGGTTTCACGGTGTCGGTGTCCAATATATCAGATCGAGGTCCTTAGTTCACCTCGCACTTCTGGAGAGCATTACATAGTGAGATGGGTACCCAGATAGACCTCAGCACAACATTTCATCCTCAGACTGATGGTCAGTCGGAGCGTACAGTTCAAATATTGGAGGACATTCTCAGGGCATGTGTGATTGATTTCGGGGGTCAGTGGGACTAGTTCTTGCCTTTGGCCGAGTTTGCTTACAATAATAGTGACCAGTCCAACATTGAGATGGCACCATTTGAGGCTTTGTATGGTGGGCGATGTCGTTCTCCTATCGGATAGTTTGAGCCTAGCGAGGCTAAGTTATACGGCACCGACCTGGTGAGGGATGCTTTGGAGAAAGTGAAGTTGATTCAGGAGAGGCTCCGCACCGCACAGTTCAGACAAAAGAGTTACGCGGATCAGAGGGCGCATGATGTATTATTTATGGAGGGAGATAGGGTCCTGTTGAAAGTCTCGCCTATGAAGGGTATTATGAGGTTTGGAAAGAAGGTTAAGCTGAGCCCGCGGTTTATAGGTCCCTTCGAGGTGTTGAGGCGAGTTGGGGAGGTTGCTTATGAGCAAGCCTTACCTCCCAGTTTATCAGGTGTTCATCCAGTTTTTCATGTATCCATGCTCCGGAAGTACCACAACGATTTCTCTCACATGGTTGATTTCAACACTATTCAGTTGGATAAGAGTTTGGGCTACGAGGAGGAGCCAGTTGCCATTATTGACAGACAAGACTGCCAGTTGAGGTCCAAGAGAGTTTCTGCCGTAAAGGTCCAGTGGAAGGGCCAACCAGTCGAGGAGGCGACTTGGGAGTCCGAGGAGAACATGCAGAGCAGATATCCACACTTATTCAGCACTCCAGGTATGATTCTAGACCCGTTCGAGGACGAACGTTTGTTTAAGAGATGGAGAATGTAACAACCAGACCAGTCGTTTTGCGTTATCGGACCCCGTTCCCCTAAATGAAACTTCCCATAGAGGCTTATTATGATTTATGACTTGCGGGGACTGGTGGTCCGGGATTCGGGGGTGTTTAGAGTGCTGCAGGAGCATTTAGTTCCTTAAGGTTGGCCTTTAAGGCCAAGTTTGACTTCGGTCAACATTTTTAGTAAACGACCTTGGAATCGAGTTTCGACGATTTCAGTAGCTTCATATGATGATTCCAGACCTGGGCGTATGTTCAGAATAGGTTTTTGATGAACCGGGAGCGTTTCGGCGCCCAACATTGAATTAAGAGTTCCTTAAGTTCCTATTATGGTTTGGGACGTGTTTTTGCGATATCAAGGTCCGAACAAAATTTCGAGATCGGGAATAGTTCGTTTATGTCATTTATGACTTGCCTGCAAAATTTGCTGTCATTCCGAATAGTAATAGTGGTTTCGGCGTGTGGTTAGCGAAGTCTAGAAAACTTAAAGTTCCTAAGTTTGGTTCTAGGGGTTTTGAGGTGTGATTTTGAGTTTTAACGTTGTTTTGGGTGTTCCGAAGGCTCGAGCGAGTCCGCATTATGATTTGGGACTCGTTGGTATATTTGGACGGGGGCTCGGGTGGGCCCAGGTGCCTCCCGGACACCACACGAGGCCAAAAACTAGCTGCATTAGCTGCTGGTGCACCTGTTCTGGTGTGACCACAGGTGCAGTTGCCCAGTCGCAGGTGCGGGACCGCTCCTCCGGTCCCAGCCTCGCAGGTGCGACACCCCAGTGATCAGGCCAATTCTCGCAGGTGCGGTCTCCACTCCGCAGGTGCGGGCCCAGGCATCCTAGTCCATTTTTGCAGATGCGAGACCGCATGTGCGGTCCTCGAGCCGCAGGTGCGAAAACGCTGTCCAGACAGTGTGTTTTATACACGGGAATTAACTCATTTCTCTTATCTTCATCTTCTTCCTTGGGGTGATCTCCTCCATTTTAGAGGGGCAACCGACCTGTTCATTGAAGGTAAGTAACTTCCACTCTAATATTAGCTTCATGCATGAAATACTAGCTTAATTAACTACCTAAATTAGTGGAAATTCAAGAATGGGGTAGTAACTTAAGGCTTCCGCTAATGTGCGAATTCACCCGTGAATTGGCTATGAAATCAAGTAGAAATCGTATATTAATGATCCTTAGGCTATGGATGAGTGTTTCCTTCGTGACTTTGCAGAATCTGAGCATGTGGGCCCGTGGTTGGATTGTAGAATTTCTTCAAGAATGGGAAATTTACTAAGTGAGTAGGAGAAGTTCCATATTTTGTGCATAAACTAATGAATTTGTATAATATTTGGCTAGTTTCGAGTCCTCGGGTGTAGAGTTCGAAGTTTCGGGCGTGTTCTTAGTTTGGGAAGTAGATACGACACGAGGTGAGTCTCCTTTCTAACGTTGTAAGGGGGAATTGTCCACATAGGTGATTATAAATAATTGCATGCCCTTATTTGCGGGGGCTACGCACGCACGAAGTGACGAGAGTCCGTGCGTAGCTACTACTATATTATGTTGGGTAGTTCTAGGACTCACGAGCATGCTTATATGTGCCTTACATGTATTCCTAAACGTATCTTGATTTGCTTATTATCCTAGATTTGGCATAAGAATATTAGGAAGTGGTGGTCCATAATATATTGCTTAGGTTCTTGCCTTAAATAAAAATCTCTGATAATTCCTTAAAAATTGATAATTCTATGTATGTATGCGGCACCGTGCCACATGTATGATTCGTGAGCGGAATAGCCCTACTATTATGTCAACCGCGTCGCATATTTGATTCGCGAGCGGGATAATAGATGCATCTATGGTTCGAGCCGTTCGACCCTCGGTGGTGCACATGTTATTTTATCGCGACGTTTCGGCCGTAAGTGTCCGGCCTATTATGTGCTGTGTGATTCACTGGGATTTTGTTGTAATTATACAAACTGGTTTATGTCACAATGGGAATTTAGTATATTATGTGTTAAGTGAAATTTGACATGCAAAGGTAAACATCTCTATCTCTGCATTTGTTATACATCGCTATCCTGTTTTTGATGTGCTGGATCAGTTGGTTTGGGTCCGGAGTGGTTATGGTGAGAGTTTAGGCGTTTAGCCTTTTAAAGTAGCCTAATAGTTGAGGAAGTCAACTGAGAGTTGACTTATTGGTAAACAACCTCGAAATGCTGATTTTATGGCTCGGATAGCTTCGTTAGGTAATTTGGGACTTAAGAGTATGTTCAGAATTTTTTTGTGATGCCAGGTGTAGAATTAGGCTTGAATTGACGAAAATTAGTTTTTGGCGATTTCCGGTCGGCAGTGGAAAATAGGCTATCGAGGTCGGAATGGAATTCCGGAAGTTGGAACAGTTTCGTAATATCATTTTGGATCTGTCTGCAAAATTTCAGGTCAATCGGAGGTGTTTTGGTTGGTCTGGACGTAGTTTGCGAAATTTAGATGTTTCAAAGTTCATAGGCTTGAATTTGATGTAAATTTGGTGTTTTCGTGTTGTTTTTTGTGTTTCGAAGGCTTGAATAAGTTAGAATAATGCTATGGGGTATGTTGGTATATTTGGTTGAGGTCCCGAGGGCCTCAGGATTGATTTCGGATGGTTGACGAGAAGTTTGGAGTGATTTTTGGTAATCTGCAGGTTGCTGATTGCTGGTGTTTTCGCACCTGCGGAAGGGGAGCCACAAGTGCGGTTCTGTAGGAGAGGACTGGGCTCCGCAGGTGCGAGTTTTGGTTGAGTGGGGAGTGGTACACAGGTGCGAGGGGTTTGTCTAACCTGCAATGTCGCTGGTGCGGAAGGTGCATCGCACCTGCGATGCCGCAGGTGCGGAGAAATGGTCACAGGTGCGGGATTGGCCCGTTAAGTGAGTTTTTGCAGGTGCGCACCTGGGACCATAGGTGCGTCCAATTGTCCGTAGGAGCGGAAATGACTGGGCAGAAACAGTATAAAAAGTACCCTCCGCGAAATTTCTTATTTTTCCATCAATTTGCATGCGGGAGGAGTCCATTGAAGGCGATTTAGAGAGAGGAATTCAAGATTCTTCAGCAAAGGTAAGTTCTTTGGTTGCTAATCTCGTTCCTATGCTATTTTGTTAGGATTAGGCTTGAAAATTTAAGGGCTTGAGTAGGAAAATGGTTGGGAAGAAGGGGTGGAGAATTGGAAATTCTTTTGAGGTTTTGGATAGGCAATTGTGGTCCGATTTTAGTGTTCTCGGTATGTATTGAATCGTAGGAAGGCGACGTTTCTAGTGATGTAAAAATTATCAGATTCCGAGACGTGGGCTCGGGGCTCGGGTTTGGCCGAATTTTGAGATTTTTGATTAAATTGATAATATTCGATTGGGTTGTGTTCCTTGGGTATTTATTGATAATGTTAACTGGTTTTGGCTAGATGCGGAGCAATCGGGAGCTAATTTGAGGGGCAAAGGCATAGCGGACTAGTGTTGTGGCCTGGTAAAGGTAAGTAATGATCTTAAATCTTGTCCTGAGGGTATGGAACCCCGGACTGCACTATTTTCTCACTGAATTTGGAAGGGCACACATGTCGGATGACGAATATGTAGCGCGTACTGATTTTTGGATTGGACTAGGACCTCTCCGCGGCGACTAATGAGTTGCATTTTTACTCAAAATCTTATATTAAATTATGTTCTAAAGATTTGTGAAATATTTGGGCTATAAGCCGTGTTTGGGGCCACGTGCCGATCTGTTTAGACCCATTGAAGGCGTTTTACTGTTGTTTTCCTCACTACCTATTGATGATTTTGTCAGCATCATTGTGCATACTGTTTTATTTGAAACTCAACCTGATTTACACTACATGAGCATTAAAATGATGTTTTCGGGTCGAGTACTCTGTTTTACTACTTCGCCCGAGGGGCTTTTCGAGTGGTTCCACCGAGTGTGGCCGAGGGCCAAGAGTGATGGTGAGGTGCTGAGTGATATTAGCGCTTGGGCTGAAGGAGCCCCTCCGGAGTCTGTACACACCCCCAGTGAGCGCACCGAGTGCGAGTGACGAGTGATTGGGCGGCATGAGTGATTGTGAGGTGCTGAGTGATTGTGAGGTGATGAGGGATTGTGAGGCATGCCCGAGGGGCTGATTATGAAACATGTTTTTGCCCGAGGGGCTACTATGATTTTTTCTACATTCATTTGCATACCAAATCTTTGTTTTAAAGTTGTTAAAAATGTGCATTCTTTTAAGGACTTTTATGAAGTTGATTTCTAAGGCATGATGATTTCGTATATCTATGTCATACTATTGGAAAGTAAGGTTGTGTATATTGTGACTTGATGGCATTGATTTTTATGTGTTTCCTTGCTACTTAGACTTGATTTATTTCCATTACTACTGAGTTGGCGTACTCACATTGCTCCCTGCACCTCTGTGTGCAGATTCGGGAGTAGATATCGAGCATTAGTCTTTATCCAGCAGCGGAGCCGGATCGTGGGAAATAGAGGTAGCTGTTCAGCGTTCGCAGCATCTCTGTTTTCCCTTCCTATTGTATTTAGCTTGATTCGGAGTTTTGTATTATAATAGTTTATTTTGTCTTATTTCACTAGATGCTCATGACATGTTGGCTCCGGGTTTTGGGTATGGCAGTACTGTATATAAATTGGCCTATTATATTCAGAAACTTTTTGTATATTTTTATGAAATGCTTGAAACTTAAATGGGATTTTCAAAAGAAATTGTGAACACGCGGTAGTCGGCTATCCTAGTTCCACGATAGGCGCCATCACGGCCGGTTAGGATTTGGGGTCGTGACAGGCTGCCAGAACCCTAGGTTACATAGGACTCAACGGTCATGAGCAGGTTTAGTAGAGTCTTGCGGATCGGTACGGAGACGTCTGTACTTATCTTCGAGAGGCTGCCAAACTTATAGGAAACATTTCTATCTTTCTTGAACTCTTTCGTGCTGATCTATTGGTTCTTGAAAATATGAACTTACAATGTTTCATTCTCTCACAGATGGTGAGGACACGCCATACCGATCAGAGTGACCAGTCACCGGCTAAACCAGCGAGAGGTCGAGGCCGCGGTCGAGGCCGTGATCGAGGTAGGGGCCGGCCCACGTAGCAGCCGGGGCAGTACCTCGGGATCCCCCTATCGATCATGATCAGTTTCCCACCGATGGTGTCCCAGCGGGACAGGCTCAGACACCAGCAATGCCTATGGTTATTCCGGGTCTTCAGGAGGCCCTGTCTCAGATATTGTCAGTATGCACCGATTTGGCTCAGGTTGTTGCCATATCTTCTTCTGCCACCACAGCTCAGGCCAGGGGAGGCAATCAGACTCGAGCTGCCCGGGCACCTGAGCAGGCTGCACAGGGTATTCAGGCACCGGGATCAGCCCCAACTCAGCCAGTTACTCCGGTTCAGGATTATGTGGTCCCTGCTATGCCTGAGGACGAGCAGCGCAGGTTGGAGAGATTCAGCAGACTTTAGCCTCTGACTTTCAGCGGTACAGAGGGCAAGGATGCCCAGGGATTTCTAGATAGGTGCCAGAGGATACTGCGCACCGGGGGTATTCTGGAGACCAATGGGGTCTCGTTTATTACATTTCAATTTGCGGATGCTGCCTTTACCTGGTGGGAGTCTTTCGAGAGGCGCAGACCGGTTGGTTCAGCACCTCTTACTTGGCAGCAGTTCTCCACGATCTTTTTGGAGAAGTATGTTCCTCAGTCCCACAGAGAGGAGCAGTGTAGGCAGTTTGAGAAATTGTGCCAGGGAGAGTTATAAGTCACTCAGTACGAAATGAGATTTTCCGAGTTGGCTAGGCATGCTTCTGAGATTATCCCTACGGATAGGGAGAGGGTGAGGAGGTTCATAGATGGTCTTTCTTATCAGCTTCGGTTATTTATGAATCGGGAGAGAGTATCGGGTGGTTCATTCAAGCAGGTTTTTGACATAGCTCGAGATATTGATTCTGTTGCTGCCAGGAGGGGGAAGAGAGGAGGCCAAGAGGCCTCGTAGTTCGGGCAGTTCCAGTGGTGCTCACTTCAGAGTAGAGTTTTAGCAGGGTAGGGGCCGTTCATTCAGGCCTCCTCAGTTAGGCCGCCCAACATATAGTGGTGCATCTTCGGGGCAGGGTCCACGTGGTTTTTAGTCAGGTCGTACTTCTTTTGGTGCCCTCCCAGCTCAGAGTGCAGCTCGAGTACCTCCAGTTCAGGGTTCATCTATACAAGAGTCTTCCAGTGGCCGTACAGGTGCTAGGGGTTTCTACCAGTCGCCGCCTCCAGCTCCAGGTAGTTGTTTTGAGTGTGAAGAGTTCGGGAACGGGTGGAGGCAGTGTCCCCGCCGTTCTGGTGGATCTTCTCAGCAGAGGGGCCAGCCCTCGACTTCAGCTCCAGTCACTTCACCACCCGCCCAGGCAGCCAGGGGTAGTGGTTAGTCAGCCAAAGGCCGTCCTAGAGAGGTAGGTCGAGTAGGGGAAGGTTAGGCTTGTATGTATGCATTTCCAGCCAGGCCAGATGTTATGGCCTCAGATGCCTTGACTGCAGGTATTGTTTTAGTCTGTTGCCGTGATGCCTTGACTTTATTTGACCCTGGTTCCACATATTCCTATGTTTCTTCATATTTTACCAGTTTTCTGGGTGTACCCCGTGAGCCCGTAGTCACCTCTTTTCATGTGTCGACTGCGGTGGGCGATACTGTTATTGTGGACCGTGTGTATCAGTCGTCCACCATATCTATTGGGGAGAGTTGACCTACTGTTACTCAGCATGGTCGATTTTGACGTGATATTGGGCATGAATTGGTTATCTCCGTACCATGTTGTTCTTGCTTGTCACGCTAAGACCGTGACCTTAGCTATGTCGGGGTGTCCGAGGGTTGAGTGGAGAGGTTCTTCCGAGTATATGCCTAGTAGGGTGATTTCTTACCTGAAGGCTCAGCGCATGGTTGAGAAAGGGTGTTTATCTTATTTGGCCTTTGTGAGGGATGTCGGTGGTGAGACTCCCGCTATTGATTCAGTCCATGTGGTCCGTGATTTTCCGAATGTGTTTCCTGCAGACCTGCCAGACATGCCACCTGAAATGGATATTGATTTTGGTATTGACCTGGTGCCAAGCACTCTGCCTATTTCTATTCCACCGTATTGTATGGCACCAACAGAGCTAAAGGAATTGAAGGAGCAACTTCAGGAGCTCCTGGATAAGGGGTTCATTCGGCCTAGTGTGTCACCTTGGGGTGCACCGGTGTTGTTCGTGAAGAAGAAGGATGGGTCCATGCGTATGTGTATTGACTATCGGCAGTTGAATAGGGTTATGGTGAAGAACCAATATCCCTTTCCCCGCATTGATGATTATTTTTTACCAGCTTCAGGGAGCCAGAGTATTTTCCAAGATTGATTTGAGATCTGGGTATCATCAGTTGAGGATCCGGGATTTAGATATTTCGAAGACTGCTTTCAGGACCAGGTATGGTCACTATGAGTCTCGTTTGGGCTGACTAATGCCCCAGCTGCGTTCATGCAATTGATGAACATCGTGTTTCAGCCTTATCTTGATTCCTTCGTCATTGTGTTCATTGATGACATCCTGGTTTATTCTCGTAGCCGGGAAGAGCATTCTCAGCAATTGAGAGTTGTGTTGCAGATATTGAGGGAGGAGAAGATTTATGCGAAATTCTCCAAGTGTGAGTTTTGGATGGGATCAATAACTTTCTTGGGGCACGTGATGTCTAGTAAGGGGATTTAGGTTGATCCGAAGAAGATAGAGGCGGTGCAGAGTTGTTCCAGACCGTCCTCAGCTACAGAGATTAGGAGTTTCCTTGGTTTGGCGGGATATTACCGTCACTTTGTGGAGGGATTCTCTTCGACTGCTTCGCCTTTGACCAGATTGACCAAAAAGGGTGCTCTATTCAGATGGTCTGATGAGTGCGAGGAGAGCTTTCAGAAGCTCAAGTCAGCATTGACTACAACTCCAGTACTAGTTTTGCCTACTGGTTCGAGTTCTTACACAGTTTATTGTGATGCTTCAAGAATTGGCTTGGGAGCGGTATTGATGCAGGACGGTAGGGTGATTTCCTTAGCGTCCAGACAGTTGAAGGTGCACGAGAAGAATTATCCAGTGCACGATCTTGAGTTAGCTTCCATTGTCCATGCCTTGAAGATTTGGCGGCATTATTTGTATGGAGTGCAGTGTGAGATTTTCACTGATCATCGCCGTTTGCAGTATATGCTGAGGCATAAGGACTTGAATTTGCGTCAGAGGAGATGGTTAAATCTCCTCAAGGATTATGACCTCACTATCTTATATCATCCGGGGAAGGCCAATGTAGTGGCCGATGCCTTGAGTCGCAGACCAGAGAGTTTGGGGAGTTTAGCTTACCTTCCAGTAGAAGAGCGGCCATTAGCTCTTGATGTTCAGACCTTAGCAGGTTATTTGGTGAGATTGGATCTATCAGAGCCCCCGCGGGTGTTGGCTTGTGTAGCCTCCAGGTCTTCTCTTTACGATCAGATTAGAGCACGCCAGTATGATGACCCATATTTGCTTGTTCTTCAGGATAGGGTACGTCGCGGTGATGCCAGAGATGTGGAAATTGGTGATGATGGGGTCATGAGGATGCAGGTCCGGATTTGCGTTCCCAATGTGGATGGGCTTCGAGATTTGATTCTAGCAGAGGCTCATAGTTCGCGGTATTCCATCCATCCGGGTGTCGCGAAGATGTATCAGGATTTAAGGCAGCATTATTGGTGGAGGAGAATGAAAAAGGATGTTGTGGAGTTTGTGGCTCAGTGTCTCAACTGTCAGCAGGTCAAGTATGAGCACCAGATACCTAGTGGATTTCTTCAGAGGTTTGATGTTCCNGGATCGGCTGACCAAGTCCGCGCACTTCATTCCTGTTGGTACTACGTATTCATCGGAGAGGTTAGCTAAGATTTATATCAGGGAGATTGTCCGGTTGCATGGGGTCCCAATTTCTATCATTTCTGACAGAGACACTCAGTTCACATCTCAGTTTTGGAGAGCCGTGCAGAGAGAGTTGGGTACTCAGGTTGAGTTGAGCACCGCGTTTCATCCTCAGACCGACGGGCAGTCGGAGCGTACCATTCAGATTTTGGAGGACATGTTGCGTGCTTGTGTGATTGACTTTGGTGGTTCGTGGGATCAGTTTCTGCAACTAGCGGAGTTTGCATATAATAACAGCTATCAGTCGAGCATTCAGATGGCTCCGTATGAGGCTTTGTATGGTATGAAGTGTAGGTCTCTGGTTGGTTTGTTTGAGCCGGGCGAGGCCAGGCTATTGGGCATATACTTGGTTCAGAATGCTTTGAGTAAGGCAAAGTTAATTCAGGAGCGGCTTCGCACGACGCAGTCTAGGCAGAAGAGTTATGCGGACCGGAAGGTCCGAGATGTGTCTTTCATGGTTGGGGATAAGGTGTTGCTGAAGGTGTCACCCATGAAGGGTGTTATGAGATTCGGGAAGAGAGGAAAGCTGAGTCCCAGGTTCATTGGGCCATTTGAGGTACTTCAGAGGGTTGGAGAGGTGGCTTATAGGCTTGTTATGCCTCCCAGTTTATCGAGTATTCATCCAGTATTCCATGTTTCGATGCTCCGGAAGTATGTTAGTGACCCTTCCCATGTTTTGGACTTCAGCACGGTTTAGCTCGAGGGTGATATGTCATATGAGGTAGAGCCAGTGGCTATTTTGGGTCGGCAGGTCAGGAAGATGAGGTTTAAGGATATAGTTTCAGTGAAGGTTCAGTGGAGAGGGCAGCCGGTGGAGGATGCCACCTGGGAGACCGAGTGAGAGATGCGGGACAAATATCCTCACTTATTTGAGACTCCAGGTATGTTTCTAGACCCGTTCAAGGATGAACGTCTGTTTAAAAGGGGGAGGATATAACGACCCGACCGGTCGTTCCGTGAGATTTACCCCGTTTCCCCTATTTTTGCATTTTTTATACATCGCTATCCTATTTTTGATGTGTTGGATCAGTTGGTTTGGGTCCGAAGTGGTTATAGTGAGAGTTTAGACATTTAGCCTTTTAAAAGTAGCCTAACAGTTGAGGAAGTCAACTGAGAGTTGAATTATTGGTAAATGACCTTGGAATGCGGATTTTATGGCTCGGATAGCTTCGTTAGTTAACTTGGGACTTATGAGTATGTTCAGAATATTTTTGTGATGCCCGATGTAGAATTAGACTTGAATTGGCGAAAGTTAGTTTTTGGCGATTTTTGGTCGGCAGTGGAAAATAGGATATCGAGGTCGGAATGGAATTCCGGAAGTTGGAACAGTTTCGTAATGTCATTTTGGATATGTCTGCAAAATTTCAGGTCAATCGGAGGTATTTTGGTTGGTTTCGACGTAGTTGGCGAAATTTAGAGGTTTCAAAGTTCATAGGCTTGAATTTGATGTAAATTTGGTATATTCGTGTTGTTTTTGGTGTTTCGACCGTTCGACTAAGTTGGAATAATGCTATGGGTATGTTGGTATATTTGGTTGAGGTCTCGAGGGCCTCGGGATTGATTTCGGATGGTTGACGGGAAGTTTGGAGTATTTTTGGTAATCTGCAGGTTGCTGATTACTGGTGTTTTCGCACCTGCGGAAGGGGAGCCACAGGTGCGGTTCCGCAGAAGTGGACTGGGCTCTGCAGGTGTGAGTTTTGGTTTAGTGGGGAGTAGTCCGCAGGTGCGAGGGGTTTGTCGCACCTGCGATGTCGCTGGTGCGGAAGGTGCATCGCACCTGCGATGCCACAGGTGCGGAGAAATGGTCGCAGGTGCGGGATTGGCCCGTTAAGTGAGTTTTCGCAGGTGTGCACCTGGGACCGCAGGTGCGGCCAATTTTCCGCAGGAGCGGAAATGACTAGGCAGACACAGTATAAAAGGGACCCTCCACGAAATTTCTTATTTTTCAATCAATTTGCATGCGGGAGGAGTTCATTGAAGGCGATTTAGAGAGAGGAATTCAAGATGCTTCAGCAAAGGTAAGTTCTTTGGTTGCTAATCTCGTTCCTATGCTATTTTGTTAGGATTAGGCTTGAAAATTTAAGGGCTTGAGTAGGAAAAGGTTGGGAAGAAGGGGGTGGAGAATTGGAAATTCTTTTGAAGTTTTGGATAGGCAATTGTGGTCCGATTTTAGTGTTCTTGGTATGTATAGTGTAACGACCCGGTCGGTCGTTCCGTAGAATTTACACTATTATTGTTGTTATTGCCTTGTCATGGGTTGGTTATGCTACTTATGATGTGTTAGAGTCGGTTGGCTCGGGTTCATAGTGGTTGTAGTGAGAATTGAGACATTTAGTCTTTAAAAATAGCCTTATAGTTGGAAAAGTCAACTGAGAGTTGACTTATTGGTAAACGACCTCGGAATGCGAATTTTATGGCTCGGACAACTTAGTTAGGTGATTTGNGATAGCTTCGTTAGGTGATTTGGGACTTAGGAGTGTGTTCAGAATAATTTTGTGATGTCCGATGTAGAATTAGGCTTGAATTGGCGAAAGTTGGAGATTTAGAAGTTCTTTGGCTTGAATTCGACGTAGATCTAGTGTTTTGGTGTTGTTTTGGGTGTTCCGAAGGTTCGACTAAGTTCAAGTTATGTAATCGGACTTGTTAGTATGTATGTATGGGGTCCCGAGGAGCTCGGGTGAGTTTCGGATAGGTTTAGGCTGCGTTGTGCTCGTTTTTCTTATGCTTCGACGCCGTTTCTTCAAGCATAAATTATATTATATTGAACAAATGAACTCCTATCACTGTTTTGAATGAATATTTAGATCCATATCGTAATTACGGACCTATAGCAAAAAGAATCATCGAATTTGGACATCGTATGAGGATTTTATGGCCATTTTACCAAGGTTGCCAGATTTTTTAGGTTAATTAGGAAATTACCCCTAACGGCGTATTAAAAACCTGCACTATTTGCAAATCTTAAACCCTACATATCTCCTTTATTATAAGGTTAAATTGAGTGATTCAAAAGCCTAAATTGATTAGAATTTCACAATGAATCCATTGGGAGTAGTAAAACGCGTGAACATTATATATATAACGAGCAGTCTGAGTTTTCTTCTAATTTTTGAACGGGAAGAAGCTTTTGAGGTGATTTTTAAGAGAAGAAATCGTTGTTCTTCATATAGGTAAGTGTTTTCATCATTAAAACTCGTTTATGGGTGATTATAGAATATAATCCCAGCATTTAATTCATGAAAATCAGTAGAAAAAGGTGGGTTTAGGGCTTGAGATTTATGAGACCTTTAGGGGTCGATTTGAGAGGTCAAACGAACTTCAATTTTAGTGTTCTTTATATGTACGGACTCTTTAGATGATGAATAACAGTTTTGTATAAAAATTTCTGAGTTTCGGGACGCGGGCCCGGGGGTCGGGTTTTGACCAATTTCGAGTTTTTGAGCTAAATTTGATATCTTTCGATTGAAATTTGTTCCTTAAGCATAAATTGATGATAAAATCTGAACTTGGTAGATTTGGAGCCTTCGGAAGTTGATACGAGAGGCAAGCGTGTTGCAGAATAGTTTCCGGGCTAGTTTTGAGGTAAGTAATGTCTTTAAATCCTGTCCTGAGGGTTTGAAAACCCGGACTATGCACCCTTTCACGGGTTTTGAAATGAGAAGGTTGGAACTTTGGAAATATCTTCCTTATTTAGGCGACTATTGAGTTGCTAAACCAACTTTTAAGCATATGCTTAATTAGTATTATTTTATTATAATATGATTTGGGCGTAAGCCGTGTTTGGGGCCTAGTGTCGATCTGTTTTCCCTTGGGGGTCGTGTTTACTATATTTTCCTCACTGATATGTTATAATTTTCCGCTTTGTATTTTCTTGATAAATTATTTTGACACTGAGAGTATTTTGATACTATTTATTGAAAAAATGAAACATTGTTTTGGGTCGAGAACCTGGTATGTTTATGGTCTGAAGGGAAAATTGAGAGTGTCTGACTGAGTGAGGCTGCGGGCCTATACTGTGAGGATGCTATGATACGAGTGAGGCTGCGAGCCTATATTGTGAGTGATTTATGCCATGGTGTGGCTTGTTATAGCGCTTGGGATGTAGGAGCCCCTCCGGAGTCTGTACACACCCCAAGAGAGCGTAGGTACCTAATGAGTGATGCCCACGGGGTTTATGCTGAGTGATTGCGAGGATGCCTGATGGGCTGATACTGAGTGACTGTGAGGATGCCTGATGGGCTGATATTGAGTGATGGTGAGGATGCCTGATGGGCAATGTTTACGATAAATGATTTTGGCCCGAGGGGAAGTTTTATGAAGATTTTTACTGAGTTTTAGAACTATGATTTACTTCGTTTTCAAACTGGTTTTTACTGAGCATTTTACTAAGATATACTGATATTACACGTGTTTCAAAGGATTTCTTGAAACCGATTTCGAACTTATGTATTTGATGAATACTACATGGTGACTTGGTGTTTTACTGGTTTTGTGAAATTGTCTATATGTACTGTGTGTTTTATAATTCTCAGACTGTGATTTATTTTCATTACTACTGAGTTGGCGTACTCATAAAGACTCCATGTGCCTCTGCGCACAGATTCATGTGACGGTCTGGAGCAGTAGCTATCTCAGCTCGTTAGCAGCTGTTACGGGATTTCGAGGTAGATGTCCAGCGTCCACAGCTTCTCCACTTCCCTTCTTTATTTAGTTTAGCACTTGATTCAGAGACATATATTATAGTTTTAGCAGAGTTAGATTTATTTATTCTTAGATGCTCATGACTATTGACTCCAGTCTTGGGAGGTTTGTTAGAGTTATTAGACTACTATTGGGACGCTAAGACTTAATTACATTATTCTATGCTATGTTTTGCTGTTTATCATTTAATTGTGGACTCTTATAATTGAACAAATGCGTAGTAAGGTGATGGTTGGCTAGCCTAGTACCACGATAGGCACCATCACAGCCTGTTAGGATTTGGGGTCGTGACAAGTTGGTATCAGAGCTCTAGGTTACATAGGACTCAACGATCATAAGCAGGTTTAGTAGAGTCTTGCAGATCGGTACGGAGACGTCTGTACTTATCTTTGAGAGGCTACAAAACCCTTAGGAAACATTCCACATTCTTGAATTCTTGTCGTGTGAATCCATTGTATTCATCCAAAGCGTAACTCTTTGAACTTCTTTCATGTATTCGTATGCGCAGGTGAGCGCTTGGTATCAGTTGTGCATTGGAGGCTTGTGTCTTCCATGGGTGAGATATGATTTTTAACATGTTAGTAATGGGCCAGTCGGAAGGACTTGAGGTCGGATGTTGTCTGTGGCTTGAGTGTTGAGATTTCATTTGGGTGAGCACATATGTTGGGAGACTTATATGTCCGTTTTTGTCCTTATTGATGTAACTTGTGACTAGATGACTACATGGTGAGTGTGATCAGATAGTTTGATGTATTCCCGTTGTTTGATGGTGACCAAAATGAATTTGCGGGAGATGTGGCAAGAACCATTAACTATTTGACTTCTATATTGAGTTAGAATATGGCTTCGAGTTATGAGTATTGAAGGACCTCTCGTGTAGTTTAGTTGTGGAGTGAAGTGGGTTTTCCTGTTATGTTTTGAGTTCCTGTGATGTCTTTTGAGCTGACCAAGGCCCAACAGCGTCTATGTATTTGATTGCCGATGTATTCAGCCGTGTTATAACTCCTTTGTTATTGTATTTATTGATGGCATCCTGCCGTACTCTCATAGCCAGGGATAGCATACTCAGCATTTTATGATGGTATTACAAGGATATAGAGAGGAGAAGCTTGTGCGAAGTTCTCTAAGTGTGAATTTTTGGCTCAGTTCAGTAGCATTCTTGGGACACGTGGTGTCCAGTGAAGGTATCTATGTGGTCAGACGAGTGTGGGTAGAGCTTCCAGAAGCTCAAGATTTTCTTGACCTCGACTCTAGTGTTAGTATTGCCATTAGCTTCAGGTTCTTATACCGCTAAATAGGATATCTTGGGGCAGGCAGTGGTTGTGTTCTAATGTAGGAAGGTATTGTAATTGCGTGATGGCTATGATTTTTGGAAGTGTATAGGGAGATAAATTTTAAGATCAAGCAGGTTAGGGTATCTCCTGCGGGTTGTCTTGAGGTGTGTGACCCTTATGTTTATCTGTAGCAAGTTCTTTTTTATCAGTAGATGATGTATGTTGTAATTTGAGTTTAGCTCGCTTGTGGGAGTTGGCATGGCCATTACAATGGTGGATGCGATATTTGCATTTTATTTGAGTGTTAGATGGTTTGGGTCATATAAGCTTATGGAAGATTTAGTTGAACCTCACCACAGTATGGTGGTAGTGATAGTGTATGGGCATCGTGAGTTATTGTTTGTCTTGATCTTTGGCTTTGAGCCAAGTGAGGGAATCCGTTAATGATAAGTAGGTTACACGATTGTGTGTTGTATTGGTTTCGGTTCGAGTTATGTTGGTGAACCAATTATGACCTACAAAAGTGGAGTCTGGGAATGACTCGAGTGATGGAAATTTCTTCGATACAAGTTGTAATGTACTTTACGAATAGTGGAATTCGTTGAATGATGGATTTGTACTGGTAAGTGTAGAGTGTGCAATGTATGAGTGTGCTTGTTGCTTCCAGGGTGTGGATTACTTTCCTAGTATGTGGATTGCAAGCGGGGTCAGGTCGTTCAGTTTACTTGGTTAGTGTAATTGAAATTGCATAGAGTAAATGGCGTTCGAGATTGGTTCAGACGGATTCAAGGTTATATGTAGCGATCGAGAATCTTCAAGGTGAGAGAAGGGCTAGAACTGAGATTTACGGGGAAGATGTCAAGGCTTGTGATGTATTTGCATTATCATGGATTCTATCCATCAGTATCAGGAAAGTGAAGGTAATGACTTTAAATTCGCAGGAAGTCTCTTCAGGGTAAGTATTTCTAATGTGGTGCATTTGGGGATAATTGAGGGAGTATTCAGTGGCTTATGAGCCTTAGACGGTATATTTTTATGCTCGGATTTCATGCGGTGAGTCAGGATTGAGAATTGCGATATTATGGCAAGAAGAGGTATCAATTCGAAAGTAAGTCAGAAGGAACTTGGGTAAATAGGACAACTTGGTAGTAGGTCGGATCGGCATGATAAGGGATATGGTTAGTTCTTTGGGTGTTTATAAGGTAATGAGTTGTTACAGGAGTTTATTAGCAATTCTCTTGGAATTTGGTGGCATGTGTAGCTTGGTTGAGTTAGAAGGATTCAGTCCTGGCAGTTTGGTGTTGTACAAGTGTGATTCGGGAGTTCTTGATGGTTTCTACCACGGTTAGAGATGTATATTTCTACTGGCGTGAGGGCCATGTGATGTATAGTGATTTTGCTTCTAGATGGGATCAACTGGAAAGTTCTTGGCTAGTTGGGTACGTAGTTGTTTGTTTCTAGAAAGGGAGCATGAAGTTCTCATATTTGTCATAGGATTGCATGGCGTATGCGGTATTTTGTGTATAGTGGAGAGTGTCATATGTGAAGTCACGGTTCAGTTCTGGAAGGAAGGTCAGAACTGGAAGTTTCAGATGACTAGGTGATACCATTGTTGGGTGGCTTGATGAGGGTATACATTCTAGAAAGGGCAATGTGTGGAGTTAAGGGTGCTTCATTAGTATTGCGACGCTTTCTTTTTGGATCGACTGTTGATATTCGAGTTTGCTCGGGGGCACAGAATAATTATAGAGGTATCCCCCATGGAATGATTGAGTATTGGAGACATGTTATATATTCGGGTGGTGTAGCTGGGATCAGATATGATAATTGGTGCGTTTTATGGATTTCGAGACTGGGAGTTCTCATGAACAAGTTATTTTGTGGTTGTAGACCGTGAATATGTGAGCAATGTTAGTATGGGTGTGTGTGTGTTTTGCAACAGGTCAGAATTGTTGACTCCGAATTGCTATGGTTGAGAGATGTACCATTTGATTGTCATTGAGCTTATTCGTGTTTTAAAGTGATCTATGGGTTGCCTTTCGATGTTTCGAGTAGTGGTGATCATTGGTTTTATGTACATAGGGTGCGGTTCTATAGGGTCTTTATAGCGAGGATTGAGTAAGGTAAGTAAATGGGATGTTGCCCGGTGAGATGTATAGGTTATGTTCTTTCTGGTTCGGGTGGCATGGTATCGTCCGATTTCCCCGTGGTTATGGAAATGCATTTTGAGTACTTGATGTCGAATTTCTCATGGTTATTGATTTTGAGCAAGGTGGCTTGAAGTATTTCATGTGGACCAGCGTTGGATGGGATCACACATGGTAGCAGAGTCATGTAGAGGTATGACCCTTGGTGTTAGATTCGTGTGTTTTGATTTTATTGTGTGTACCAGGTTTTAGCATGACGCAGTTTGGTAAGTGTTAGTGGCAGGATAGTCCTCTCATGTGAGTCCTCTTTATTTAATGAATTGAGCTCTTGGGATGTTGTTATTGAGTGCACGAGTTGCACAAGTTATGGCTTTTGATGGTATTGATGCTGATCGGACGAATAGTTGCTGGTTTCTATGTGTTGCTTTCATCATCGGCAGTATATGGAAGTGTTAGAGTGATGCATTCTTTTTATAAGAGGGTGTGTACGGTATTGAGTTGTTTGAGCAACTATGGTGATTAGGATCTATCTCTATGGGTGCTTGAGTCATGCAATATATTATTTGATTTCATATTGGGTTACGGATATGGCTTGATATAGCGTGGTCAGACTATTTCAGCTTATAGTCGCGGAAATTTGATCTTGCAAATTATTTCAAAAGTGGAAACTTAGTTCTAAGGTTTAGGGGTCAAGATTGGACTTCAAAATTTCAACTGTGTTGTGCTATTAGACCTATATGGGTAAGGGTGACATGAAATCATCTCTGAATATGTGCATGGTAGGTTACACGACAATTTTGGTGGTTTTTGCAATAACTCTGGGCACGTTCGAGGATGAACGTATGTTTAAGTGGGGGAGAATGTAACGACCCGGTGGTCGTTCCATAGAATTTACATTATTATTGTTGTTATTGACTTGTCATGGGTTGGTTATGCTGTTTATGATGTGTTAGAATCGGTTGGCTCAGGTTCAGAGTGGTTGTAGTGAGAATTGAGACATTTAGTCTTTAAAAATAGCCTTATAGTTGGAAAAGTAAACTGAGGGTTGACTTATTGATAAATGACCTCGGAATGCGGATTATATGGCTCGGATATCTTCGTTAGGTGATTTGGGACTTAGGAGTGTGTTCAGAATAATTTTGTGATGTCCGATGTAGAATTAGGTTTCAATTGGCGAAAGTTGGAGATTTAGAAGTTCTTAGGCTTGAATTCGACGTAGATCTGATGTTTTGGTGTTGTTTTGGGTGTTCCGAAGGTTCGAATAAGTTCAATTTATGTAATGGGACTTGTTAGTATGTGCGTACGGGGTCCCGAGGAGCTCGGGTGAGTTTCGGATAGTTTTGGGCTGCATTGTGCTCGTTTTTCTTATGCTTCGACGTCGTTTCTTCAAGAATAAATGATATCATATTAAACAAATGAGCTCCTATCACTGTTTTGAATGAAGATTTAGATCCGTATCGTAATTATGGACCTGTACCAAAAAGAATAGTCAAATTTGGACATCGTATGAGGATTTTATGGCCATTTTACCAAGGTTGCCAGATTTTTAGATTAATCACGAAATTGCCCCTAATGGCGTATTAAAAACCTGCACTATTTGCAAATCTTAAACCCTACATATCTCCTTTCTTATAAGGTCAAATTGAGTGATTCAAAATCCTAAATTGATTAGAATTTCACAACGAATCCATTGGGAGTAGTAAAACGCGTGAACAATATATATATAACGAGCAGTATGAGTTTTCTTCTAATTTTTGAAGGGGAATAAGCTTTTGAGGTGATTTTTAAGAGAGAAAATCATTGTTCTTCATAGAGGTAAGTGTTTTCATCATTAAAACTCGTTTATGGGTGATTATAGAATATAATCCCAACATTTAATTCATGAAAATCAGTAGAAAAATGTGGGTTTAGGGCTTGAAATTTATGAGACCTTTAGGGGTCGATTTGAGGGGTCAAACGAACTTCAATTTTATTGTTCTTTATATGTACGGACTCTTTAGATGATGAATAACAGTTTTGTATAAAAATTTCTGAGTTTCGGGACGCGGGCCCGGGGGTCGGATTTTGACCAATTTCGAGTTTTTGAGCTAAATTTGATATCTTTCGATTGGAATTCGTTCCTTAAGCATAAATTGATGATAAAAATCTGAACTTGGTAGATTTGGAGCCTTCGAAAGTTGATACGAGAGGCAAGCGTGTTGCGGAATAGTTTTCGGGCTAGTTTTGAGGTAAGTAATGTCTTTAAATCCTGTCCTGAGGGTATGAAACCCCGGACTATGCACCCTTTCACGGGTTTTGAAATGAGAAGGTTGGAACTTTGGAAATATCTTCCTTATTTAGGCAACTATTGAGTTGCTAAACCGACTTTTAAGCCTATGCTTAATTAGTATTATTTTATTATAATATGATTTGGACTGTAAGTCGTGTTTAGGGCCTAGTACCGATCTGTTTTCCCCTTGGGGGTTGTGTTTGCTATATTTTCCTCACTGAGATGTTATAATTTTCCACTCTGTCCTTTCCTGATAAATTATTTTGACACTGAGAGTATTTTGATACTATTTATTGAAAAAATGAAACACTGTTTTGGGTCGAGAACCCGGTATGTTTATGGTCTGAAGGGCAAATTGAGAGTGTCTGATTGAGTGAGGCTGCAGGCCTATATTGTGAGGATGCTATGATACGAGTGGCCTATATTGTGAGTGATTTATTCCATGATGTGGCTTGTTATAGCGCTTGGGCTGTAGGAGTCCCTCTGGAGTCTGTACACACCCCCAACGAGCGCAGGTACCTAATGAGTGATTCCCGCGGGGCTTATGCTGAGTGATTGCGAGGATGCCTGATGGGCTGATACTGAGTGACTGTGAGGATGCCTGATAGGCTGATACTGAGTGACTGTGAGGATGCGTGATGGGCTGATACTGAGTGACTGTGAAGATGCCTGATGGGCTGATACTGAGTGACTATGAGGATTCCTGATGGGATGATATTGAGTAATGTTGAGGATGCCTGATGGGCAATGGTTCCGATAAATGATTTTGGCCCGAGGGGCAGTTTTATGAAGATTTTTACTGAGTTTTCGAACTATGATTTACTTCGTTTTCAAACTGGTTTTTACTGAGCATTTTACTAAGATATATTGATATTACACTTGTTTCAAAGGATTTCTTGAAACTGATTTCGAACTTATGTATTTGATGAATACTACATGGTGACTTGGTGTTTTACTGGTTTTGTGAAATTGTCTATATGTACTGTGTGTTTTATAATTCTCAGACTGTGATTTATTTTCATTACTACTAAGTTGGTGTACTCATAAAGACTCCCTGTGCCTCTGTGCACAGATTCATGTGACGGTCTGGAGCAGTAGCTGTCTCAGTTCATTAGCAGCTGTTACGGGATTTCGAGGTAGTTGTCCAGCGTCCACAACTTCTCCACTTCCCTTCCTTATTTAGTTTTAGCACTTGATTCAGAGACATATATTATAGTTTTAGCAGATTTAGATTTATTTATTCTTAGATGCTCATGACTATTGATTCCAGTCTTGGGAGGTTTGTTAGAGTTATTAGATTACTATTGGGACGCTAAGACTTAATTACATTATTCTATGCTATGTTTTGTTGCTTATCATTTAATTGTGAACTCTTATAATTGAACAAATGCGTAGTAAGGTGATGTTTGGCTAGCCTAGTACCACGATGGGCACCATCACAGCTTGTTAGGATTTGGAGTCATGACATATAGAATCGTGGGAGGGCGAGGTTTCTAGTGATGTAAAAATTATCGGATTTCGAGACGTGGGCCCGGGGCTCGGGTTTGGCCGAATTTTGAGATTTTTGGTTAATTGATAATATTCGATTGGGTTGTGTTCCTTGGGTATATGTTGATAATGTTAACTGGTTTTGGCTAGATTCGGAGCAATCGGGAGCCAATTTGAGGGGCAAAGGCATATCGAACTTGTGTTGTGGCCCGGTAGAGGTAAGTAATGGTCTTAAATCTTGTTCTGAGGGTATGGAACCCCAGACTGCACTATTTTCTCACTGAATTTGGAATGGTGCACATGTCGGATGACGAATATGTGCCGTGTACTGATTTTTGGATTGGACTAGGTCCTCTCCGCGGCGACTAATGAGTTGCATATTTACTCAAAATCTTATGTTAAATTATGTTCTAAAGATTTGTGTAATATTTGGGCTATAAGCCATATTTGGGGCCTCGTGCCGGGCTGTTTAGAAACTTTGAGGGCGTTTTACTATTGTTTTCCTCACTACCTGTTGATGATTTTACTCAGCATCATTGTGCATACTGTTTTATTTGAAACTCAGCCTGATTTACACTACATGAGCATTAAAATGATGTTTCAGGTCGAGTACCCTGTTTTACTACTTCGCCCGAGGGGCTTTTCGAGTGGTTGCACCGAGTGTGGCCGAGGGCCAAGAGTGATGGTAAGGTGTTGAGTGATATTAGCGATTGGGCTGAAGGAGCCCTTCCGGAGTCTGTACACACCCCCAGTGAGCGCACCGAGTGCGAGTGACGAGTGATTGGGAGGCATGAGTAACTGTGAGGTGCTGAGTGGTTGTGAGGTGCTGAGGGATTGTGAGGCATGCCCGAGGGGTTGATTATGAAACATGTTTTTACCCGAGGGGCTACTATGATTTTTTCTACATTCATTTGCATACCAAATCTTTGTTTTAAATTTGTTAAAAATGTGCATTCTTTTAAGGACTTTTATGAAGTTGATTTCCAAGGCATGATGATTTCGTATATCTATGTCAAACTATTGGAAAGTAAGGTTGTGTATATTGTGACTTGATGGCATTGATTTTTATGTGTTTCCTTGCTACTTAGAATTGATTTATTTCCATTACTACTGAGTTGGCGTACTCACATTACTCCCTGCACCTCTGTGTGCAGATTTAGGAGCAGATATCGAGCATTAGTCTTTATCCCGCAGCGGAGCCGGATTGTGGGAAATAGAGGTAGCTGTTCAGCGTTTGCAACATCTCTGTTTTCCCTTCCTGTTGTATTTAGCTTAATTTAGAGTTTTGTATTATAATAGTTTATTTTGGCTTATTTCACTAGATGCTCATGACATGTTGGCTCCGGGGTTTGGGGATGGCAGTACTGTATATAAATTGGCCTATTATATACAGAAATTTTCAGTATATTTTTATGAAATGCTTGAAACTTAAATGAGATTTTCAAAAGAAATTGTGAACACGCGGTAGTCGGCTAGCCTAGTTCCACGATAGGCGCCATCACGGCCGGTTAGGATTTGGGGTCGTGACATATTATGTGCTGTGTGATTCACCGGGATTTTGTTATAATTATACAAATTGGTTTATGTCACTAAGGGAATTTAGTACATTATGTGTTAAGTGAAATTTGACATGCAAAGGTAAACACAACTATGCTTGATGATATATCTCCTTGTGATTTCTACGACTGTTATTCATGACTAGTTCCTATTAAATCATGCTATTTAAATGTTGACCCTAGTAAGTATCACGTCTACCTCTCGTCACTAGGCGGGATACTCACTGGGTACATATCTGTTTATGTACTCATGCTGAACTTCTGTACTTAATTGCACAGGTTCTGAAGCTGGTGCATCTGGATATCAGACCGGATCTCGATTCTGATCTCAGTTGGGCCCGACTTCACGGTGAGCTACTTCCCCTGACGATTCTCGGCGTCACCTTGGAGTTTTCTTTTGATTATTTCCCGTCTATTCATTTCAGACAGTGGGATTGTATATTATATTTTGTATATTCTGTTAGTATGCCCGTAGGACTTGTGACACTAGTTCCTGACACACACGCGCAGTTGTTATTTTGATTTACGGGTTGTATATATATATATATGTATATTGGCTCATTCTCATCATGACCGTTTTGATTAAAACTGGTTAACTATCCTTGTCAAATCACGTTTTAACTATTAAAAACTGAGTGTATTTTTTAAGTGTTTAAACTAATAAAAATGAGCCTTTAGTAAATGATAGAGTCCGCTTGCCTGACCCCGCTGTTGGGTGCCATCACGATCTCAATTAGGATTTTGGGTCGTGACATATATACTCTCTACAATTAAGTTATTAAGGTACAATTAAGGTTCCAGACTCAAAAATATAAAATTGTGAAACAAATTTGTATGTTCATATCCGGACGTATATATTTGTGTTTCCATGTCATTTTGTGTTTTATTTGTGATTAAAGTGTATTTGTTGTTTATATTTAGTTTAGTTTATTTTTTATCGTAGTAAAATGTAGAGCCTTTTACCGTAGTAAAATGTAGAGCCTTTTAGTGTAGAATCTCTTTAGTTTAAGTATCTTATACTGGTAGTTGAATATATATATTGTACAATTAAGTTATTAAAAATTGNGTACAATTAAGGTTCCGGACTCAAAAATATAAAATTGTGAAATAAATTTGTCTGTTAATATCCGGACTTACATATTTGTGTTTCCATGACGTTTTGTGTTTTATTTGTGATTAAAATGTATTTGTTGTTTATATTTAGTTTAGTTTATTTTTTATCGTAGTAAAATGTAGAGCCTTTTAGCGTAGTAAAATGTAGAGCATTTTTGCATAGTAAAATGTAGAGCCTTTTAGCGTAGATATCCTTTTAGCTTAAGTATCTTATACTGGTAGTTTAAAATTTATGAATTTAAATTATAAAACAAACACACAAGGCACAATAAAAATATTGAATTTGACACACATAATTATTAATGATAGTTTGGTGCTACGGGGCCTCAAATATAGAGCCTGG
>ML373477.1:131171-267454 GCA_005239525.1 Nicotiana knightiana | reverse complement strand
ATTTCAACAGAAGTGTATTAACCAAGTAGGATCCTAATCGATTAAGAACTGTCAGCGATTGGAAAATGATTAGACAGTTACTTTCCCCCTAAAACTAGGCTAATTAATTGAGACGGGACTTCTTGAAACTGGTTCATTATTTGGGTAAGTACGAGAATTGAATTTGAACCATAAATGGATAGAGTCCTGCTCATGTATGACTGTACTTGAATTAATACATGTATGGAGATGAGAACGTACCTTGTCAGTCACGTAAACCAACATGGATGAACCAGGTTCATCCTGTTAAAAATCTTTATTTTGCCTCTATTCACAAAGATAGAGAAACATCATTAGTTACTAGGGAATCATATTAATACATGTCAGAAGAGTATGGCAATAAAGACATAGTACTGAGCAATGATTAATCTGATTACGTACCTAATTAAATTTTCTGGCCAAACAAAACTTCCTTATTTTTTCAATTCTGTTTTTCAATTAGGTGATCTTAATCATCCCTAATTCAAGCATGTTTCTCTCATAATGCTCCCTACTCAATGCTTTGGTAAATATATCAGCAATTTGACGATTAGTAGCACAAAATTCGATTGAGATCATTCCCTTTTCATAATTATCCCTTAGGAAATGGTGCCTAACATCTATGTGCTTAGTTCTCTTGTGATGAACTGGGTTCTTAGTCATACATATTGCACTAGTGTTATCACAGTAAATAGGAATGCATCCCACATCTATACCAAAGTCCAGGAGTTGTTGCTTGATCCATAGTAACTGGGCACAACAAGAGGTTGCAACCACATATTCAGCCTCAGCAGTAGACAAGGCTACTGAATTTTGTTTCTTGGTGGCCCAAGAGACAAGGAAGGAGCCCAAAAAGTGAGCCATGCCTGAAGTACTTTTCCTGTCACCCAGGAAACGTGCATAATCAACATCAGCATATCCTACAAGGTCAGAATTACTACCTTTAGGATACCAAAGGCACAGATCAGTGGTGCCCTTCAGATATCTTAAAATTCTTTTTACTGCAGTGAGGTGGGACTCCTTTGGAACGTGGTGATACTTGGTTTGATTTAAGTGTGATAAGAATAATCAAAGGATGGGATCGAGCCGTACGCCACGACAGAGTGATGATTGATTCTATTATGGGATCGGGTCGTATGCCACGACAGAGTGATGAGAAAGTATACAATGGGATCGGGTCGTACGCCACGGCGAGATTCAGATTACATGATGGGATTGGGCCGTACGCCACAACAAGATTGAAATTTACAGGATGGGATCAGGTCGTACGCCACGGAGAGATTGAGATTACAGAATGGGATCGGGCCGTACGCCACGGCAATATTGAGATTTACAGGATGGGATCGGGTCGTACGCCACGGTGAGGTTGAGACTACAGGATGAGATCGGGCCGTATGCCACAGTAAGGTTGAGGATTACAGGATGGGATTGTGCCGTACGCCACGACGGATATCAACCTTGGTAGATTTTGGCTTGTTATTTGATTTCTAATATCGATGTACTTGGTTATTTTTCTTTATGCCTATTATTTTCCCTACATCTTGCTTATTTTATTACTCTTGGACCTTAGTGAGTATCGAGTTGACTTCTCGTCACTACTTCTTCGAGATTAGGCGGGATACTCACTAGGTAAATATTTATGTATGTACTCAAGCTGCACTTTCTTTTCTTCTGTACTTGACTGTACAGGTCCAGAGGTTGGCATGTCTGATCATCAGTCCAGTGCTAGATACTGACCAGGGTTGGTTATACTTCACGGTGAGCTGCTCTTCCTGGCGATTTCCTGGCAGCACCTTGGAGTTTCCTTTTGTTTTTTTCCCCGTGTATTTCATTCAGACTATGGGATTGTATATATTTATGTATTCTGATAGTTTCCCGCAACACTCGTGACATTAGTTCCTGGCACACACGTGCGTACATTTTCGGTTTTTTTTTTGGGTTGCATTTTCATACATATGCTTATCTTTTGACTCACGTATCAGATGTCTTATTTTCATGTCACCGACTAATATCATGTAAATAAATGCTTAAAACTGGAAAAGGTTGGATTAAGTAATCACATGGGAAGGGTAACACTTAGTAGAATTAATGTTGGCTTGCCTAACCCTGTTGTTAGGCGCCATCATGACCCGTGTGGAAAATTGGGTCGTGACAACGTGGTGTCAGAGCTCTAGGTTCACGTAAGTCTCACGAGTCCCGGGAAAACCCAGTAGAGTCTTACGGATCGGTACAGAGACGTCTGTACTTATCTTCAGGAGGCTACAGGATGTTAGGAAACCTCTATTTGTTCTTACTCTATCGTGCAGTCTATGATTTACTAAATTCATGCTTCTATTCTCTCACAGATGGTGAGGACGCGTGCATCTCATGTGCCTGATCAAGAAGAGGGTGCTGCCCCCGCCGCTCGAGGCCGTGGTAGGGGCATGAGTAGAGCACCTGCCCGTGGTAGGGGACGAGGGCATCCCAGAGCTACACTGGTCCCACCACCAGAGGACCATGTATTAGAGGAGCAGGATGAGGTGCCCCCAGCAGATCCGGCACCCATAGACTTTTTGACGGTGCCGGGCTTTCAGGAAGCCATAGGCCGTATGATGAGGTTCATGGACACCATGTCCCAGGCTGGTTTATTTCCAGATGACTCTGTCACTTCACAGGCGGGAGGGAGAGCCTAGACCCCTACTGCCCAGGCCACAGGTCCGACAGCAGCATTACATCCCACCCCGGGTACACTGCTCGTGGATGATGCCCAGCTTGCAGCAACAGCACCAGAGCCCAGACTAGTTGTGGGTGGTGACCAGCATAAGATGTTGGACAGATGGACCCGCTTACGCCCTCCCGTCTTCGGGGGTGAGTGAAGGGAGGATGCCCAGGATTTCATTGATAGGTTCAGGGATAAACTGCACAACATGGGGATCCTAGCGTCCCATGGGGTGGATTTCACTGCATTCCAGCTAGAGGGTAGGGCTCGTAGGTGGTGGCAGTCTTATATTCTCAGTAGGCCAGCCGATTCTCCTACTATCACTTGGGAACAGTTCACGCAGATGTTCTTGGACATATATATTCCACCCTCTGAGAGGGAAGAGCTGAGGGGCCAGTTTGAGCGGTTGGAGCAGGGGCAGATGTCTGTGACGGATTATGAGGCCAGATTTTCAGAGATGTCACGCCATGCTCTTATGATATTAACCACCGATGCTGAGAGAGTTCGGAGTTTTGTAGCAGGGTTGCATCCAGGTATTAGGTCCACCATGGCTCGAGAGGTGGAGATGGGTACCCCATACCAGCTTGTGGTCGAGATAGCTCGACGTATTGAGGGATATCGAATGAGGAGCAAGGAGCAGGGTCAGTAGGACAAAAGGGCCAGATTTGCAGGTGACTTTAGAGGTGCTCAAGCTAGGGGCAGGGGTCAGTTTGGAGGCAGTCGGCCCAGCAGGCCTCTGTATGTGGCGCCTCTACCACCTCTGTATGTGGCGCCTCTACCACCTCCCCGAGGTGTCCTTATCTCAGTGCTATGCCTGAGGGCTCTCGTCGCCCTTCGGCCATTCAGGATTCATCTTCAGGGTAGCGAGTTGTAGTGCCAGGGGGTTGCTTCGAGTGTGGGGACCTGGGCCACACATGGAGGTTTTGTCCCAGGTACCGAGGCAAGGCCGTGCAGTAGAGTCACCCGCCCGCGGATTCAGCACCAGCAGTTCGACCGCCTAGAGGTGGAGGTCAGGTTGGTAGGGGCCGTCCCAGAGGGGGAGGCTAGTCCGGAGGGGGTCAGTCAGCTCCAGCTCGTTCTGGGGAGCTCAGCCTTCAGATCCTCTAGCCAGGTTTTATGCCTTTCTGGCCAGATCAGATGCAGTGACCTCAGACGCCGTGATCACAGGTATTATCTCAGTATGTGGTAGAGAGGCTTCAGTATTATTTGATCTGGGATCCACTTATTCATATGTTTCAGCCTTATTTGCTCCTTTTCTGGCTGTCTCTCGAGAGTCTTTGGGATCTCCTATATATGTGTCCACTCCTGTGGGCGACTCTGTGGTAGTAGACCGGGTGTATCGGTCTTGTGTGATCACCTTCTGTGGGTTTTAGACCAGGGCCAACCTTTTATTGCTCGACATGGTTGATTTTGAGGTTATCCTGGGCATGGATTAGCTATCTCCTTGTCATGTCGTGCTCGATTGCCATGCCAAGACAGTTACTTTGGCCATGCCTGAGTCTCCTAGGCTAGAATGAAGGGGTTCTTCAGTTAGCACATCCAGCCGGGTCATTTCGTTCTTGAAGGCTCGACATATGGTCGAGAAGGGTTGTCTAGCCTATTTGGCTTATGTGCGGGACACCACCGCCGAGTCTCCGAAGATTGATTTTGTGCCAGTTGTTCGAGAGTATGCTAATGTATTTCTTTCGGATCTTCCGGGCATGCCTCCGGCCCGTGATATTGATTTTTGCATTAAATTAGCCCCAGATACACAGCCTATATCTATCCCTCTGTATCGTATGGCTTCGAAAGAGTTGAAGGAGTTGAAGGAGAAACTTGAGGAGTTGTTAGCTAAGGGGTTCATCAGACCGAGTGTGTCGCCGTGGGGTGCTCCAGTTCTATTTGTGAAGAAGAAGGATGGGTCCATGCGGATGTGTATTGATTACCGCCAGTTGAACAAGGTTACCATTAAGAACAAGTATCCCTTGCCTCGCATCGATGATTTGTTTGACCAGTTGTAGGGTGCTCGTGTGTTTTCTAAGATTGACTTGAGATCAGGGTATCACCAGTTGAAGATTCGGGCTTCAGATGTTCCGAAGACTACTTTTCGTATGAGGTATGGCCATTATGAGTTCCTGGTGATGTCCTTTGGTTTGACTAACGCCCCAGCAGCCTTTATGGACTTGATGAATAGGTTTTCAGGCCGTATATTGATTCCTTCGTCATTGTCTTCATTGATGACATTTTGATTTACTCCCTTAGCCTGGGGAGCACGAGCAGCATTTGAGAGTCGTGCTCCAGATCTTGCGAGAGCAGAAGCTATATGTTAAATTCTCCAAG
Source organism: Nicotiana knightiana (assembly GCA_005239525.1). Taxonomy (NCBI): domain Eukaryota; kingdom Viridiplantae; phylum Streptophyta; class Magnoliopsida; order Solanales; family Solanaceae; genus Nicotiana; species Nicotiana knightiana. Next base: position 262,419 of record ML373477.1, on the reverse strand, counting down.
TGTGAGTTTTGGTTGGATTCCGTGGCATTGTTAGGGCATGTGGTATCCGGAGACGGTATCAAGGTTGATCCTCAGAAGATCGAGGCAGTTCAGATTTGGTCGCGTCCTACTTCAGCTACTGAGATCAGGAGCTTTTTGGGCCTAGCAGGTTATTATCGCCGATTTGTGGAGGGTTTCTCTTCTATTGCAGCTCCATTGACTAGATTGACTCAAAAGAATGCCCCGTTTCGATGGTCTGACGAGTGTGAGGCGAGCTTTCAGAAGCTCAAGACAGCATTGACCTCAGCGCCAGTTCTAGTATTGCCATCCGGATTTGGGAGGTACACGGTGTATTGCGACGCTTCATGCGTTGGCTTGGGGTGCGTGTTGATGCAGGAGGGGAGAATTATTGCTTATGCTTTATGCCAGCTGAAGGTTCATGAGAATAAATACACTGTGCACGATTTGGAGTTGGCAGCGATTGTTCATGCTCTTAAGATCTAGAGGCACTATTTGTACGGGGTGTCCTGTGAGGTCTGCACCGACCACCGCAGCTTGCAGCACTTATTTAGACAGAAGGATCTTAATTTGAGGCAGCGCAGATGGCTTGAGTTGTTGAAGGATTATGATATTACCATTCTTTATTACCCGGGCAAGGCTAATGTGGTGGCGGATTCGTTGAGCCGGAAGGCTGAGAGTATGGGTAGCTTGGCTTATATTGCAGCGGAGGAGAGACCTCTAGCCTTGGACATTCAGTCCTTGCCCAATCGCTTGGTGAGATTAGATCTTTCAGAGCCTCGTCGAGTATTGGCACATTTGGTTGCTCATTCTTCGTTATTGGAGGAGGTTAAGGCCCGACAGTTCTATGATTCGTGCTTGGCAGGGCTTCGGGAAACAGTGGTTCAGGGTAGGGCCAAGGAGGTTACTATTGGCGAGGATGGTGTTCTGAGACTTCAGGGCCACTTATGTGTTCCTAATGTTGATGGCCTGAGGGAGAGAATTCTAGAGGAGGCGCACAGTTCTCGATATTCTATTCACCCTGGTGCTACGAAGATGTATCGTGATTTGAAGCAGCATTTCTGGTGGAGGCGAATGAAGAAGAACATTGTGGAGTATGTGACTAGGTGCCTCAATTGCCAGCAGGTTAAGTATGAGCACCAGAGGCCAGGAGGCCTACTTCAGCATATGCCCATTCTCGAGTGGAAATGGGAGCGCATTGCTATGGACTTCATGGTGGGATTGCCTCAGACTTCGCGGAAGATGGACGCGGTTTGGGTCATTGTGGATAGATTGACCAAATTGGCGCATTTCACTCCAGTGACTACCACATATTCATCTAAGAGGTTGGCACAGATCTACATTCGGGAGATAGTCCGGTTGCATGGTGTGCCGGTGTCCATCATATCAGATCGAAGACCTCATTTCACCTCGCATTTTTAGAGAGCATTTCATAGTGAGATGGGCACCCAGATAGACCTCAGCACAACATTTCATCCCCAGACTGATGGTCAGTCAGAGCGTACAGTTCAGATATTGGAGGACATGCTCAGGGCATGTGTTATTGATTTCGGGGGTCAGTGGGACCAGTTTCTTGCCCTTGGCCGAGTTTGCTTACAATAATAGTTATCAGTCCAGCATTGAGATGGCGCCATTTGAGGCATTGTATGGTCGCGATGTCATTCCCCTATCGGGTGGTTTGAGCCTGGCGAGTCTAAATTATATGGCACCGACCTGGTGAGGGATGCCTTGGAGAGAGTGAAGTTGATTCAGGAGAGACTCCGTACAGCACAGTCCAGACATAAGAGTTACGCGGATCAGAGGGAGCGTGATGTATCATTCATGGAGGGAGATAGAGTCCTGTTAAAAGTTTCGCCTATGAAGGGTATTATGAGCTTTGGGAAGAAGGGCAAACTGAGCCCAAGGTTTATAGGTTCATTCGAGGTGTTGAGGCGAGTTGGGGAGATTGCTTATGAGCTGGCCTTGCCTCCCAGCTTATCAGGAGTTCACCCAATTTTTCATGTATCCATGCTCCGGAGGTACCACGTCGACTTCTCTCATGTGGTCGATTTCATCACTATTTAGTTGGGTGAGAGGTTGGTCTACGAGGAGGAGCCAGTTGCTATTGTTGATAGACAGGACCGCCAGTTGAGTTCCAAGAGGGTTTCTGCCGTAAAGGTCCAATGGAGGGGCCAACCAACTGAGGAGGCGACCTGGGAGTCCGAGGAGGACATGCGGAGTAGATATCCACACTCATTCAGCACTTCAGGTATGATTCTAGACCCGTTCGAGGACGAACGTTTGTTTAAGATGTGGAGAATGTAATGACCCGACCGGTCGTTTTGCGTTATCGGACCCCGTTCCCCTAAATGAAATTTCCCATAGCGGCATTTTATGATTTATGACTTGCGGGGACTGGTGGTCCGGGATTCGGAGGTGCTTTGAGTGCAATAGGAATAATTGGTTCCTTAAGGTTGGCCTTTAAGGCCAAGTTTGACTTCGGTCAACATTTTGGGTAAACGACCCCGGAATCGAGTTTTATCGATTCCAGTAGCTCCGCATGATGATTTTGAACTTGGGCGTATTCGGCTCAGGTTTCTGATGACCTGGGAGCATTCTGGCGCCCGAAATAGAAATCAGGACTTCCTTCTATTTGAAATTTGATTTGGGACGTGATTTTGTGCTATCGAGTTCCGAACGGAATTCCGGGACCGGAAATAGTTCCGTATAGTCATTTATGACTTGTCTGTAAAATTTGAAGTCATTCCGAGTAGTATAGGCCCGTTCGGCACGATGAGGCGAATTCTAGAATTTCTTAAGTTCTTAACTTGATTCAAGGGGTTTTGGAGAGTGATTTTGAGTTTTAGTGATGTTATGAGTGATTCGTAGACTCGAGCAAGCCCGTATAATGATTTGGGACTTGTTGGTATAATTTGTCAGGGGTTCGGGTGGGCCCAGGGGCCTCCCGAACCCCGCACGAGGCTAAAAACCAGCAAAAATCACTGCTAGTGCACAGCAGCTGGTGTGACCGCTGGTGTGTGTCCGCTGGTGCGGAGTTCCTTCACAAGTGCGACTCCGCTGGTGCAAATTTTTTCTTCGCAGGTGCGACTCCGCTGGCGCGAATTTTTCCTCACAGGTGCGGGACCGCACCTGCAGTCCCAAAGTCGCAGGTGCGGAAATCCCTGTGAGGCAGACTTATTTAAAGACCAAAAACACGGGATTTCTTCATTCTTTTCCATCTTCAACCTCCATTAGAGCTCCTCCAAGCTAGGGAAAGGGCTGCCCAAGTTCAAATTCATCAAGGTAAGTAACTTCTAGTCCGTTTTCATGACTTTTTAACATCAAATTCAAATAAAATTCTCTTTCAATTATCTTTAAAATTCATACGAATTGATAGAAAAATGTGGGGTTTTGGGAAAATAGTGAAACTTCACTTTTAGTCATACATTCCTAAATAAATTATGTAATTACGACCCTTAGGCTTCAGGTAATTCAATTCTTCAAGAGTCTTCGAAATCCGAATGTGTGGGCCCGGGGTCGAAACTCCTAATTTCGTCAAGAATGCTTAATTTTGGGATTTCTTGTTAATTATCCTTCTTGGGACTGAAATTGATTTAATTATACTATGTTTGGTTAGTTGTGAGCCGTCAAGAGTAGTTTCGGAGTTTCGGGCGCATTGTTTGATCCGGTCCTTGGTCCGAGGAGTGCTTTTATCTAGGTGAGTCTCCTTTCTAACCTAGTAATAGGGAAATTGTCCCTCTAGGTAACCTTTATTGCTATGTGATCTTGTTTGGGGGCTACGTACGCACCAAGTGACGAGAATCCGTACGTAGTGGCTATTACTGCTTCGTCCGGGTAGTTAGGACATAGCATGTTCATTGTTTTTTCCTATTGTAGCCTAAATATGACTTGTATTCTTGTGTGATTGTTATTGTTGCCTTTGAACGTGGTGATACTTGGTTTGATTTAAGTGTGATAAGAATAATCAAAGGATGGGATCGGGCTGTACGCCACGCCAGAGTGATGAGAAAGTATACTATGGGATTGGGTCGTACGCCACAGCGAGATTGAGATTACAGGATGGGATCAGGCCGTACGCCACGGCAAGATTGAGATTTACAGGATGGGATCGGGCCGTACGCCACGACGAGATTGAGATTACAGGATGGGATCGGGTCGTACGCCACGGCAAGATTGAGATTTACAGGATGGGATTGGGTCGTACACCACGGCGAGGTTGAGACTACAGGATGGGATCGGGTCGTACGCCACGGTAAGGTTGAGGATTACAGGATGGGATCGGGCCGTACGCCATGGCGGATATCAACCTTGGTGGATTTTGGCTTGTTATTTGATGTCTAATATCGATGTACTTGGTTATTTGTCTTTCATGCCTATTGTTTTCCCTACATCTTGCTTACTTTATTACTGTTGGACCTTAGTGAGTATCGATTCGACTTCTCGTCACTACTTCTTCGAGATTAGGCGGGATACTCACTGGGTACATATTTATGTATGTACTCATGATGCACTTTCTTTTCTTCTGTACTTGACTGTACAGGTCCGGAGGTTGGCACGTCTGATCATCAGTCCGGTGCTAGATGCTGATCGGGGTTGGTTATACTTCACGGTGAGCTGCTCTTCCTGGCAATTTCCTGGCAGCACCTTGAAGATTCTTTTTGTTATTTTCCCCGTCTATTTCATTCAGACTATGGGATTGTATATATTTATGTATTCTGATGTATTCTGATAGTTGCCGGCGACACTCGTGACACTAGTTCCTGGCACACACGTGCGTACATTTTGGGTTTTTTTGGGCTGCATTTTCATACATATGCTTATCTTTTGACTCACGTATCAGATGTCTTATTTTCATGTCACCGGCTAATATCATGTAAATAAATACTTAAAACTGGAAAAGGTTGGATTAAGTAATCACATGGGAAGGGTAACACTTAGTAGAATTTATGTTGGCTTGCCTAACCCTGTTGTTGGGCGCCATCACGACCCGTGTTGGAAATTGGGTCGTGACAACCTCCATGAGTAAATATGTACCCGATTTGAGATTGAGCTTTATAGGGATCAGATAAATAACCTGCATCTGCATAAACAACAAGATCTGCAATATCTTTGTTAGCATAAAACAAACTCATATCAAGAGTTCCCTTTAAATATCGCAATATATGCTTAATCTCGTTCCAATATCTCTGTGTAGGAGAAGAACTATATCTTGCTAGTAAATTAACAGAAAATGCTATGTCAGGCCTTGTAGCATTAGCAAGATACATTAATGCATCAATTGCACTGAGATATGGTACTTCGAGACCAAGGAGTTCCTCATTCTCTTCTGGAGGTCGGAACAAATCCTTATTCACTTCAAGTGATCGAACAACCATTGGTGTACTCAATGGGTGCGCTTTGTCCATGTAAAAGCGTTTTAATAGGCAGATTGATGGATAAAGATCTTGTCTGCTAAATGTTCAATTTGCAGACCAAGACAAAGTTTTGTATTTCCAAGATCTTTCATCTCAAATTCTTTCTTAAGATATTCAATTGCCTTTTGGAGCTCTTCTGGAGTTCCAACAAGATTTATGTCATCACTAAGGTGATTATACCACATACGCCCAGAGCAAGTATTCACTAAGGCGATTATACCACATACGCCCATTTTGCTTTAAACCGTACAAAGATCTTTGTAATATGATTGAGTACATTTCCTGAGATTTTGAATATGCTTCAGGCATTTTAAATCCTTCAAGGATCTTCATGTAAATTTCATTATCAAGTGACCTGTATAGATAAGTTGCAACCACATCCATTAGATGTATTTCAAGCCTTTCACGTAAGGCTAAACTGATGAGATATCAAAATGTTATGGAATCCATAACGGTGAATATATTTCTTCATAATCGACTCCAGGTCGTTGTGAGAATCCTTGTGCGACAAGGCGAGCCTTGTATCTTTCAGCTTCATCTTTATCATTCATTTTTCGCACAAAAACCCATTTATGACCAACTGGCTTTATACCAGCAGGTGTTTGGACTACTGGTCCAAAGACCTATCTTTTAGCAAGGGACTTCAATTCTGATTGAATTGCCTCTTGCCATTTTGGCCAATCAGATCTTTGTCGACATTCTTCAACAGATCGGGGTTCAAGATCCTCACTATCTTGCATAATGTTTAGTGCAACATTATATGCAAAAATATTATCCACCACTATTTCAGATCGATTTAAATTAATCCCATCACCAGTAGAACTTATTAAAAGTTCCTCACTCACCTGAGTCTCGGGTTCATTGATTTCTTCAGGAATCTCAGAACTAATAAGATCTTGGGTCTCTTCAGGAGATCCCTTCATAGTATTATTTTGATCATTTGTCGATTTCCTTTTTCTAGGATTTCGATCCTTAGAACCCAGAGGCCTACCACGCTTCAGGCGTGTTTTGGGTTTACTAGCTATCATGCTAGTAGATGGTCCTGCTGGGACATCAATTCGGATAGGGACATTCTCTGCAGGGATATGTGATTTAGTAATCCTTTTCAAATCAGTAAATGCATCTGGCATTTGATTTGCTATATTCTGTAAATGGATGATCTTCTGGACCTCCTGATTACATATAGGGGTACCTGGATCAAAATGAGATAATGATGAAACCTTCCACACAATTTCTCTTTTGATTTCCTTTTTCTCTCCCCCTAATTGTGAGAAATTTGTTTCATTAAATCGACAATCTGCAAATCGAGCAGTAAATAAATATCTCATCAATGGTTCAAGATAGCGAATAATAGAGGGTGATTCAAACTCAATATATATTCCTAACCTTCTTTGTGAGCCCATCTTACTACGGTGTGGTGGTGCTACTGGCACATATACAGCGCATCCAAAAATTCGTAGATGGGAAATATTTGGTTCATGACCAAAAACTAATTGTGACGGAGAATATTTATTATAATGTGTCGATCTGAGACGAATAACTGATGATGCATGCAAAAAAGCATGTCCCCAAACAGGAGTGAGCAATTTTATTTTCATAAGTAGTGGTCTTGCTATCAATTGCAGGTGTTTAATAAATGACTCTGCAAGGCCATTTTGAGTATGAACATAAGCTACAGGATTTTCAACTTTTATCCCAATTGATAGACAATAATCATCAAAGCTTGAGATGAAAATTCTCCAGCATTATCAAGGCGAATAGTCTTTATAGGATAATCTGGGAATTGTTCCCTTAATCGAATTATTTGGGCGAATAGCTTTGCAAACGCCAGGTTGCGAGATGATAGTATGCACACATGAGACCATCTTGAAGATGCATCTATTAGGACCATAAAAAATCTAAACAACCCACTTGATGGGTGAATAGGTCCACATATATCCCCATGTATACACTCTAAAAAGGCAGGGATTCCATGCCAACCTTCATTGGTGATGGTCTAGTTATCAGTTTGCCTTGATAACAAGCATCACAAGAAAATTCATCATTTGTAAGAATCTTCAGGTTCTTTAGTGGATGCCCACTTGAATTTTCAATAATTCGTCTCATCATTATTGATCCAGGATGGCCCAAACGGCCATGCCAAAGCTCAAAAGTATTTGAATCAGTAAACTTCTGGTTTACGATAGAGTGTGCTTCAACTGCACTGATCTTTGAATAGTATAAGCCAGAAGATAAAGTTGGTAACTTTTCTACAATGCATTTCTGGCCAGAAATATTCTTTGTAATACAAAGATATTCCACGTTCATTTCATCTATTGTCTCAACATGATACTCATTTCGGCGGATATCTATAAAACTCAACAAGTTTCTTCGGGACTTGGAGGAGAACAATGCATTGTCTATAATAAGTTTTGTTCTCTTAGACAGAAATATAATGGCTCTTCTGGAGCTTTCAATCAAACTTATATTACCAGAAATTGTTGAATTATTTTCTTTTTCCTTATGCAAATAAGAAAAGTATTTCTGAATCTTGAATATGGCATGAGTTGTTCCGCTATCAACTACACAAATATCTTCATGATTGGTCTTTGATCTAAACATAATTTGAGGATTATCCATATTCTTCAAAATGACATAAATAAAATAAACATTATAGTAAATATCACTACCAAAGTATAACTTTTATATAACCATACTAACTAATACAAACAACATAAATTTAAATTTCTACATATGCATCAGCGATCACATGACTTGTTTCTCCTTCTCGGAGTGCAAAGTAATCAGCTATATCCAAATGCATGAAGGCAACATTATCTTCAGAAATAAAATTTGCCTCAGCATTTTTCTCTGTCTTCTTTAGGGAGGCTTGATAAAGCTCAACCAGGTGCTTTGGCGTACGACAGGTACGTGATCAGTACCCTTTTCCCCCACATCTATAGCATGCATTTTCTGCATTTGTTGCTTGCATCACTTCATGCTTTTGTTCCTTCCTTTTCCACTGCTGGTGGTTAGGAGGGTTCTTTGGTGTATTATTATTACCATGATTAGATTTTCTTCCCTGACCACGGTCATGACCACAACTGGGGCCACGACCTCTTCCATGCTTAGCTTGGTGGAAGTTCGTCTCATTCACTTCAGGGAATGTACAAGAACCAGTTGGTCGGCTTTCATGGTTTTTCATTAATAGCCCATTATGTTGCTTGGCTACTAGAAGATGTGAGATAAGTTCAGAATACTTTTTGAATCCCATTTCTCGATATTGCTGCTGCAGGAGCATATTCGAGGCATGAAAAGTGGTGAAAGTTTTCTCCAACATATCATGACCAGTAATATTATCACCACATAATTTCAATTGAGAAATAATCCTGAACATAGCAAAATTATACTCACTGATAGATTTAAAATCTTTTAGCCTTAAATGAATCCAGTCATAACGTGCCTGTGGAAGAACGACCTTCTTCAGGTGGTCATATCTATCTTTCAAATTATTTCACAGTATGACTGGATCTTTAACAGTGAGATATTCCATTTTCAAGCCTTCATCAAGGTGATGGCGTAGGAATATCATGGCTTTGGCACGATCTTGGTTTGATGCTTGATTTTTGTCCTTGGTGGTGTCTGCCAGACCCATCGCATCAAGATGAATTTCAGCATCAAGCACCCAAGACATGTAGCCTTTGCCCGATATATCCACGGCTATAAATTCAAGTTTAGAAAGATTTAACATTATTTAGAAAAAGAAAGTTCGTACCTTTGATACATTAAAGGTATTTGCTCGAGATAGCAGAGTCTCGTGCTGATAACATGTTATAAAATAACGCCTTTAAAGTAAATAAATCAAAGACAAGTATAGAGAGAGTGTGTGATATATTATTCAACTTTCAAATTGTTGTACATAATGAACTGAAATCTCCTTTATTTATAGAAAAAAGGAAGTTGTTGTGTAAGCTGCTACTGCAAGCTGCTGTGCAAGCTGCTTGTAAGCTGTTTGTAAGCTGCTACTGCAAGCTGCTGTGTAAGTTGCTACTGTACCAGATGTAGATAATCTTCTACCGGGGGTAATGTTTATCCATAACGGATTACCAAAATGATAAGCTTCTTCAGGAGGCTTATTTCCAATAGAGTACTAAATAGATAAACATATTTACGGTAGTATCTCATATGGATAAGCTTCTTCAGGAGGCTTATTTCCAATAGAGTACTAAATAGATAAACATATTTACGGTAGTATCTCATATGGATAAGCTTCTTCAGGAGGCTTATTTCCAATAGAGTACTAAATAGATAAACATATTTACGGTAGTATCTCATATGGATAAGCTTCTTCAGGAGGCTTATTTCCAATAGAGTACTAAATAGATAAACATATTTACGGTAGTATCTCATATGGATAAGCTTCTTCAGGAAGCTTATTTACAACGGAGTACTAAATGAACATCCATTATATAATATATATATATATATATTTATAACAATTACTACTATTATAGTATCTATAGGGAAAGAATAGTATAATATTTTTTACCAATAACAGTATGATTTGTATATACCAGTTATATATTTTGTATATAATATAGCTCTTCAATATTACGAAGTTAATGTAACATACTGTTTATACACTACATATAATGGTTCTTGAATTTTTATAGCAGTGGATTGTGCCCGTAGTTTTTCATTTGGATCACGTGTTTTTCGACAGGCTCTTTTCAGTCGCAAATCGATCGAAAAAATATGCAAATCAATCAACCTTCCACTAAAAAGGGTTGAAGTTCCTGCCGTACAAATTCCTACCTTAATGCAATACCTGCAAACTTGAATTCCATTGCTTCTACATTGACTAAACAACGAATACAGATCAGTGTTTTCAAAAGATAAGAATCTGTGCGAGAGGCGAAGCCAGAATTTAAAGCGTGTGAATTCGGGATTCTAATATTTTTATAGTTAATGGGTTTTAAATTAATAATTTGTATATATTCAATGAATTTCTTAAGAAAAATAGATAATTTGGACTAAAGCTATTGGAATCGGGCAAATTAGTAGCTTCCACTCTCCCTCTGTCCCTGATCAGTGCAAAACATCCTTGGCAGACTACTAGGGTTCTTGTCGCGCAAGACATACACCTTAAGGAGTCGTTTGATACATGGGATAAGAATAATAATCCCGAGATAAAGTTTGGGATTAACTTTATCTCATGTTTGATTTGGAGTACTAGCTAATACCGAGATACTTTTTTACTAAAATCGCAGGATTAGTTATCTTATTTAGAAGGTGGGATAACTATCTAATCCCATGGGATATCTTGGAAGATTCCACCATTGTACCAAACCTCCGAGAGTACGCTCTGGATATGTTGTTTCTCCCAAACGCATACGCAAGTATGCGTGGTCGACAAGTAATATAGAATTGTAAGCCCAGATATCGTACCCACAGGGACTTGTGATTAACTATTAACTAATTAACCCAAACAATTAATTTATTCAAGAGATTTTCTTAAGTATGATATTTAACTACAATTAATCTAGAATAACAAATGAAGAGATTAAAGAAACGAGTTGGCGAAATTTGACACGAATTCAATGTGAGTGAATACTCTAGAGCTATGGGTTAGCTAACAATCCCGTTGAGTTTTCCACTTAAATCGTCTAATTAAATTATCTGGTTTAATGGTTAACAGGATTAATATTGCTCGTAGCCTTGTCCCGAAGTACTATTCGCCTATTCAAGCTAATCTAACGCCGATATTCCTATGGAATTAGAATTAATAAGAACGCATTAATATTCATGTATAGTAACCAAGTAAGGCGATTAGGTATATTCTTATTCTAACCGCAAATCCGCCCCCCTAAGAATTAAGATCTTCCTCTACTCAATCTTATACGCAATCTAGAATTTCCTCTCCCCAGTTCAATCCTAGATTCGTAGATAGTATTCAATTGGTAATCAAGCAATCAAATAATTATGTGCAAGATTGAATAAATAAACCAATATGATAAAATAATAAGAACAATTCAAGTTCCAAATTACAACGTTCATGCAGCACCCAAAACTCTAAAACTAATAAACTATGAAATTAAAAGAAGAGAAGATGAAGAAAAAATTAGGTAGAAAACCTCCTCCAAGCGTGGTGTGTGTTCCTCCACGTGAATTCTCCTTCAAAGTATGTTAGATAACCTCTAAATTAGATTTAGAACCCCTTTTAAACAAATTAAGGTCGTGTAGGGCTGAAATAATCTTGTCCCGAATAAAGTTAGACACAATTCACGTCACCCCTCACCAGCGTCCAGGGCAGCGCCTCACGCTGGCCCTGGCGCTGAAACCAGTAGCGTTTCAATTCTTGCCGTCTCGCTCTTAGCTCTTTAGGCTTAAGTGAATAATGGTCTTTAATTCTTTCCAGGTGTCTGTTATTCCCATCTTCACTTAAAGTAATGTCTTCACCTTTTAAATTCATGGATTATTTGCCTTTCGTCCTCTTATGTATTTGCCTTCGTGCCACTTTGTATTCTCAACATAAATCAACGCTTGTCATCCTTCGAATTACCTAAGTTCAGCATTACAGTGGACGTGATGCATAGCTTTTGATTCCAACTTATCATATTTGCTCCAATTTTCTTATCCAAAGTACCTACATTAATCATTAACACCCAAATATGTGTAAAATTCACTAATCAAATTAAATTGGACATAATCAATATCAAATATAACCAAAAAACGGTAAAAATACGAGTAAATTAATATCGAAATATATGAAAATATGTCAAATATCATATGCCCAACGCACAGGATACGTCACACATTATTTTGTACAGTTGTGTATAATTTGCCTTGTAAGCCCTCTAAAATTCCTTAAGTTTATCCTTCACCCTTCAACAGTCCTCTTCATTGATCACATATCAGATTTTAAAAATATTACAACTCATAATTCCTATGGCGTTCTAGTGAATAACATGTTAATTTTTACAACTCATAGCCAGATTTATACTGTGGGTTTAAGGTGAGGTAGAGGTAAGCCGAAAAAGTCTTAGAAAGAAATGATTAGACAGAACATGGCACATCTTCAGCTTACCGAAGATGGCACATCTTCAGCTTATTAGTATTAGTTGTTATTATGATTATTACTATTATTCTTATTATTATTATTATTATTATTATTATTATTATTATTATTATCATCATCATCATTCTAGTAGTATCTTATTTTTCGAATTATATGACTATCTGTTATTTCTCTTGCTTTGATTTTCTTATTGCTTTGTTATTTCATTGTTGTTATTGTTTCTGTCTTTATAATTTTTAACATGGCTTTTTCACTAATATTTTTCTGGTTCAAACCTACTGAGAAATGCTTTTCTTGAGCCAAAGGTCTATTAGAAACAGCTTCTCTATCTCCACAAGGTAGGAGTAAGGTGTGTGTACACATTACCCTCCCCAGACCCGTGAAAAATACACTAGATATGCTATTGTTGTTATTGTATGATATCTTATATACCTTTGTTTTATTCATAGTTATGTTAAAATGTTTGCAACTGTAGTAAAATTTTCAACGCATTATGCTATGATTAAGACATTTCTTTAACCATATTCAAGTTTGGAGGCTGAAGAACACCGAGTAGACTTGTCTTTCTCTTTGAAAAGAAAAAAGGCAAAACCTAACTGACATTAGTCAAGTCTTTGGGGTCCGGTAGAGGAATTCCTTTTTTTCTTCTAACAAAGATTTTTCCATAACTTTCTGACACCATCGAAAGTGACAAATGAGACTGGAGCAAAAGGGAGATCAACTTATCACTATTTTTGAAGTCTCAAGAGTCCCATTTTAACCCGTATCGCGCGGACTCTCCAAAATGATGCCGCACCTATATCGGATACTCCAAAAATACACTATTTTTGAAGGATTCGACACACGCTCGGAGAGTCCAAGCAACATAGATTCTAACTAACCACGCCTAGTTCTTTCTTATTTCCAAAGTACTAATGCAGAAAGCTTTCCTCTCTTTTCTCTTGTTGTTTCACTTGGTTGTGGCAAGTTTAGCCATGACTCACACCAACATTACCACTGATCAATTAGCTTTTCTTTCCTTCAAATCCCAAATCATTTCAGACCCCTTTCACTTGTTGGATAAAAGTTGGTCTCCAGCCACTTCTGTTTGCCATTGGTTTGGAGTCACTTGTGGTTCTCGCCACCATAGAGTGAAGTCATTGAATATTTCCAACATGGCTCTTACAGGCAGAATTCCCCCTGATTTCGGAAATCTCACATTTCTTGTTTCTCTTGACTTGAGTAGCAACAATTTCTATGGAAATTTGCCTCAAGAAATGGCACGTTTGCATCGGTTAAGGTTTGTTCGACTTGGTTTTAACAACTTCAGCGGGGAGGTTCCTTCCTGGTTCGGGGTCTTACAACAACTTCAAGTTCTAACTCTAAGGAATAATAGTTTCAATGGTTTCATCCCCTCTTTATTTTCTAATATTTCCAAGCTTCAAACTTTGGATTTGAAATTCAATTCCTTAGAGGGCCAAATCCCAAAAGAGATTGGAAATCTTGAAAATCTAAGGTTTTTAAATTTAGGTGTAAACAAGCTTAAAGGTTTTATCCCTCCGTCTCTCTCAAATGCGTCAATGTTGGTGAGTGTATATCTTTCTTACAATTTCTTACAAGGAAACATCCCAAAAGAGATTGGAAATCTTCAAAACCTAAACCATTTGTCAATAGAACATAATCAACTTACAGGTTCTATACCATTCTCGCTTTTTAACATGTCTAGACTTGAATCCATCGCATTTACAAATAATACCTTATCAGGAAATCTTCCAACTGATATGGGTGATCCTCTTCCAATACTCAAAAACCTTTATCTAAGTATGAACAAGCTACGCGGTCATATGCCTCTAAGCTTACCAAACTGTTCGAAACTTCAAATGTTGTCTGTGTCAGTGAACGAGTTTGATGGACCCATACACAGTGAAATTGGTCATTTAAGTAACCTGCAGAATCTGTATCTTGGACGTAACCATTTTGAAGGTTTGGTGTTGAAAGTTAGCTTATAGTGTTTTCTTCTAACTATAAACTTCTTGAAAAATTTCATCACATTTGAATTATATTGCAGGGACAATTCCAATCTCCATATTCAGTATCTCCTCGCTGCAGGTGTTGTCACTCGGACGCAACAATCTCTTTGGGTCCTTGCCATGGGAGGTTGGCAACTTGACCAAATTACAGATCCTTGATCTTAGTCAAAATATGCTGACAGGTATGTGTATAGTCAAAAGGAGTAGGGAAATTAAGATACTGCACCTAGCTTGCTATGGCTTGAACTAAAATGGCAGCACAGTGCACTAAGCTCCCACTATGTGCGAGGTCTGGGAAAGGGCGGGACTACAAGGGTCTATTGTACGTAGTCTTAACCTACGTTTCTGCAAGAGGTTGTTTCCACGACTCGAACCCGTGACCTCCTGGTCACATGGCAATAACTTTAAGAGTTGCTATGGCTGATTTAACAAAGTAAAATCATTACTAGCAGTGACGGAAGCAGGATTCACTAAGGGAATTCAAAAAAAATTACCTTATATACATAGTATAATTTTCAGCGAATACTTAACCCCCTTCGGCCCACATAGCTCCCCCCTCCCCCCCTACTACTAGTTGTTCATTAATTACTGATACATACACACATCGGCAGGTGAAATACCGAGAGAGGTAAGCAACCTCATTGAGTTGGATGGAATTGATCTGAGTTTGAACAAGTTTACTGGTTCACTTCCAACAGAGATATTCAACATATCAGGGATAACAGTGATTGACCTTCTAAACAATAATCTGACAGGAACCCTCCCATTGAACATAGGTTCTATGTTACCCAACATTGAAGGTCTTTATCTAGGTCGCTTAAATCTTTTTGGGACTATACCAGATTCTATCTCCAATTGTTCCAAGCTCAACACTCTAGATGTTGCTGGAAATAGACTCACTGGTTTGATACCAACATCTCTTGGATATTTGACTCATCTAGAGTACCTACTCTTGGATGGAAACAATTTAGTGAGCGACTCTACGTTAAGCTTCTTGACTTCCTTATCAAATTGTAGAGATTTAGAATTTCTTTCTTTATCTTTGAACCCTCTAAATGGTGTACTTCCAGTCTCCTTAGGGAACCTTTCCAGTACTTCTCTTCTAAGGATTAACGCTGCTGGTTGCAAAATTAAAGGGGAAATTCCAAAAGGAATTGGGAACTTAAGCAGCTTATTAGACCTCGATCTTTATGAAAACGACATAATTGGATCAATTCCCGCAACAATTAGCAACTTGAGATTTCTTCAGAATGTTAATTTGAGTCACAACAAACTTTCTGGATTTATTGGAGATGATCTATGTAAATTGCAAGACTTGGGTTATTTATACTTAACTCAGAATCAACTTTCAGGATCTCTTCCTAATTGTTTGGGGAACTTAATTTCCCTTCGGGAGATATTTCTAGGTTCCAACAAATTGCGTTCAAATATACCAGCAAGCTTAGGGAACCTCAGAAATCTCTTGAAGCTAGACTTATCCTCAAGCAACTTGGATGGCCCTTTACCTCCGAAAATTGGAAACCTAAAGGCTGTGATATATATGGATCTATCAATGAATACATTCACAAATGAAATTCCTAGAGAAATTGGTGGCTTGCAAAATCTAATGCACTTATCTTTGAGAGACAACAAATTACAAGGATCAATACCTGACTCGATCAGAAGCATGTCAGCTTTGGAATTTCTAGACCTTAGTCATAACAATGTTTCAGGATTAATTCCCAAGTCTTTGGAGAAGCTTCAAAATCTGAAGTATTTTAACGTTTCTTTCAACAAGTTGTTTGGTGAAATCCCCTCTGACGGTCCTTTCAAGAACCTCTCCAGTCAGTCTTTCATGTCCAATGAAGCATTATGTGGTTCTCCAAGATTCCATGTTCCGCCATGCCATACTAGTACTTCAAAGCATAGATCCAAGAGGAAAAAAGTACTACTACTGGCCGGAATTGCAATAGTTATATTAGTTCCTATGGCCTTTGTGCTTGTATGGATAAGGTATATAAGAGGTAAAAGAACTGATCCTCAGCAAACAGCTAGTTCATCCTATGACGTCTTAACAAGAGAAAGAATTTCATATTATGAATTGCTCCAAGCAACTGATTCACTCAGGGAGAGCAATTTGATTGGTTCCGGGAGCTTCGGCTCTGTTTACAAAGGCATCCTCAGAGATGGGACTCGTATTGCAGTTAAAGTGTTCAATCTGCAATTGCAAGCAGCATTTAGGAGTTTTGATACGGAGTGCCAAGTTTTGCGCAACCTTCGTCATAGGAATCTCACCAAAGTCATCACTAGTTGTTCCAACCTTGAATTTAAGGCTTTGGTACTTGATTACATGTCTAATGGGAGCCTCGATAAATGGTTGTATTCGCACAACTACTTCTTAGACATCAAGCAAAGACTAAATATAATGATAGATGTCGCATGTGCCTTGGAATATCTCCACCATGGCTGCTCATTTCCCGTGATCCATTGTGATCTAAAGCCTAGTAATGTCTTGTTGGACGAGGACATGGTTGCCCACCTAAGTGACTTTGGCATTTCTAAACTGCTTTCTGAAGATGAGAGTGCTTCATACACTAAAACTTTAGCAACATTGGGTTATATTGCACCAGGTAAGTGATCTCTTAATTAATTGCTTTTGAATATATCTCTTTCTTTTCTCCACCAGTAAATGCTGAATTTAAAATTGACTGATTGTAGAGTATGGACTGGAGGGACTAGTGTCAACAAAATGTGATGTTTATAGTTACGGAATCATGTTGATGGAAACATTTACAAGGACAAAGCCTAGTGATGAAATGTTTGATGGAGATCTTAGCTTGAAGCAATGGGTGAGCAACTCACTCCCACAGGCAGTAATGGAAGTTGTCGATGCCAACTTAATAACGCCACAGGATAATCAATTAATGAAAAAGTTAGATTGTGTGGTATCCATCATGAAAGTCGCAATAGATTGCTGTGTTGAATCTCCTAAAGGAAGGATTGACATTAAAGATGTCGGAGCAAGGTTAAAGACCATCAAGATTCAACTTCTTGCATGTTGAGCTTTGAATGAATAAACAAGTATTGTTTTCAGCTTGAGTAGGGGTTACACGCATGCAAGTACAGAGTGTAGGCAACGACTTTTCCTTTTGTTAAAATCTATTGGCCTAGTTCCTTTAATCAGTCTCCTATAGTTAGGATCTTGATTAGTTCCGATTGTTATATTGAATCTCCTGAAGGAAGGACCAACATGAAAGATGTTGTAGCGAGATTAAAGATCAAAATTCAACTTATTGCATGTTGAGGAAGTTCTTATAATTCTTCTGGTCCAAAACACTTGTGTGTTGCAAATATTTGCCAAAAATATATATTTAGATTAAAATATGTTTTAATTTAGTATCTTTCATAACATAGAGAATCAAGGATATACTTCTTCCCTCTCAACTTAAAGTCTAAGTTGAGCAACATTACTGGAATTACACAAAATTCTGACTGCTGGTCTAAGTTGAGCAATACTATTGGAATTACGCGAAACTCCGACGGACTTGTCAGAAGAGTACACGAATTACCGCGGGAAAAGGATCGTCAGAGAAAAGCGCATCACAAACCTTTTTGACGGCAGACCATCAAGATTTCCGACAGATATTTCTGACAGCTAGGTGGTCAGCCCCGACTATTCCCTACTACGTAAACTAACATATCTTGACTAGCAATTCAGAATTTCAGTGAAGGAAAATTCACACAATGAGAGAATTCACATCAGAAAATCCACCAAAGCAAGTGCACCTTTTCATGAAAGTTCACAATAAAACAAGCCCAATATCACCTAGGGAGTAAAGATTTCATTCTATCAGATTTCAAGCAGGAAAAAAAAAGTTCAGTTGTTCTAAGGCTCAGTACAACTGATTTTAGTAAACAGATAGCTTTCAGCCATATTGATTCAGAATTACTGATATTTAATTCATTAACAAAGGGGCGGGACTCCTTTAGGCAATTGAGCAAACACTTTACAGGCAACAAGTTTCCCTGATTATTTTAACTTTAGCATGCTCAGATGTTATGATTAGGAGAAATATTCAATGCATAAAGATAGTAATATAAAGAAGTGTTGGGGATTTCAGACCTGATGATGTTGTGCGGTTTGAAGATGAGATAACTGAGGAGATGGTACTGTTGTCTATCCTTTTATGACTTTTTCCATGAAATAATCCAACTAACAACTTTCAATTCATTTTTGAATTAAAGGAATTTGAGACAAAAGGAGAGATGTTTGGCAGTAACTTCAGTGTCTTCCTATGCATTTTTTATGCCTTCCAATCCCCACAACCTGTGCAATTCAATTTCAAATGAGATGAAAATTAGTAGAATGTCTAGCAATACTAAAAGAAAATTAACACAAATTTAAAATCACAAAAATGACATGTATATAAGGGAAACAGGGGGCCTTCCCATATTGCGCCACATTTATTGTTGCGGAACGATGTAAACCAACTTCAATTCTTTTATCTGCAATTTGAGTTTAAGATTATGTTCTTGTGGTGGTGGCACAAATCCAAGTGAGTCAGACCAAATGTTTCATTTTGCACTTCTTGGCTTTCAAATGAAAAATGTCATTTAATTTAGATAGCCATGTAAACTCGTAAGAATTATTTGTCACTTCTTGGCTATCTCATTATTTTGCAGATTCTCCTTCAACTTTCCTAAATACGGTTGATCTTTTCTGTCTCCATCAAGCAAAGTTGAGCATCCGTGTTATTCGTTTCTAAAATTTTCATTCTTCCAAAGTTGCTCGACATCCTCCATTTCATAGTTCCTGTCAACATCGCAATCAAAAGTAGATCCGTCATAATAAGGGCTCCGAGAAGGGTAAGACATATAAGTACAACCTTCAAAATGACCTTTTGACAACTACAAATATTATACATATTCCACATGTAAGTTTGAGTTGGTGCACATAACTTGTTGTCTGAATATATATTGACAATGTTGTCAGGGGTGGTTTCTTCCAACAATTATCCAAAGGAAGCTCAAAAAATGAACAACCATTATCCCACTATCCATCATTCCAAGATGTCATAGCAAGCACGTAAACAAACGACTAAGCTAGTCTAACAAAAAGCAAAAATATTGGGTATTTCAAAACAACTTGGTGAAGATGAGAGTGATATATACACCAAAACCTAAGCAACATTGGGTTATATTGCACCAAGTACATCTCTTTGTTAGCTTTTAATATTGATTTCTTTTCCTTTTTCCACCAATAAATGTTAAGTACATTTTAAAGTTGTTTGAATATAGAGGGATTGGTTTCAACAAAATGTGATGTCGATAGTTACGGGATCATGTTGATATAAATATTTACTAGGACAAAGCTTAATGATGAAATGTTACAATGGGGATCTTAGCTTGAAGCAATGGGTGAGTTATTCACCCTCAGAGGCAGTAATAAGTTTTGATTGTGTGGCATCGATCATGAAAGTGATGAATTTTCTGCAAGAAGGACTAACATGAAAGATGTTGTTGTAGTGCTGCTAAAGAAGATCAAGATTTAACTTCTTGCATGTTTAGCAAAAAACTCGTTTGTAGCAAATGTTTGCTAAATTTAATTTTAGAAATTCTAGTTGCAAAAAATCTTAATATTTCCTCTTAAAATAAATGTTGCAAGATCACAATTTAAAAAGGATAACAATTAAGATCTAAACAAAATAATTGGAAAAACAACGTTCACGAGCTTATGATATAAACGGAGGGTTAATTTCATGGATGATCACTCAATTTTTATTATTGCACCAAAAATAATTCAAGTATTGTTGTATGGAAAAAGTCATTGTACCTAAGCATTACGAAAGTCAGTAAACTATTTTTTGTAATAAAAAGTCACCGAAGAGGGACACTAGGAGAAAACAAATGAGACGTTTATGTATGATACTTAGGCGATTTGAGTGCGTTTGGTTCACAAAAATTAGTTTAGCGACTTTCATGATCCTAAGGTAAAGTTGAGTGACTCTTTCAACAACAACAACAACAACAATAGTAAATTCAGTGTAAAGTTGAGTGACTCTTTTGTTTGTACTTCTCCTTGCATTATACTTCGAGTTCTAAGAGCTTAGGATTTTATTATTGTTACTGGCTTTTCATTTGTTTCTTTTTCATGTATAATTTTCTGCAGTATCAGATTTCCCTTCAAGTTCCTTTGTTACTCTTTTAAGTTCTTCCCCCATTAAGGTAATGTTTTCTATGTAATATGCTTTTTTGGTGTCTTCTAAGAATTATTATCCAGATCTCAAGTTTGCTTTAGTGGTTTTTTTACTTGAGTCTCTCACTTCAACTCTGTCTACATATTTAATTGCACTCATGGACTCATGGTGGCACATCCTAACTGTAAGTTTGACACGTATCCCATGAACTAGTCCAGAACTGTTTATCTTTGATTGTTAAATTTAATTTTTCTATTTTTAATAAATCCAGCATTATGGCAACAATAGATTGCAAATCTGTATTTGAGTTAAGGAGTTCTGAATATCAGATGGTAAAAGAATATCAGATGGTAAAAGAAACGTTAGGTTGCAGATGACATATACTTCAGTGCTCTAATTTTGCTTAACTAGATCTACCAAGAACAATATTTCGCTAATAGCCTCACAATTTTATGCAAGAATATTATTACTTGAGATATCTTCATGATATTTACTACTAATAAAATACTCAAAATATTGTCTCCTTCCAGACCACATACTTACATGCAAACTATCTACTAACAAAATACTCAAAAGAAAATAAAATTGGGGTTCCATGAGAATATGATGCAAGATCCTGGATCTAGCAACAGGATATTGTCACTTTCTATGTTGGCATTATTTCTATATTCAATTCATTCTTGATGTATCAATATTGAGGTTGAATATTAGTCCTTCCTTCCAAATGAGCATATGCCTTACATTTGGTTATAGAAACTAGTGGACGACCCCTTTTTGAGTCAAACACTAGTACTTGTATTTTTTTTCTTGGTCTGCCATTTGAACATCTTTTCCAACTTTTCTAACGTATAACACTGAGAATCATTTTTTTTCTTGTCATAGCAATAGCATTTGCTTACAAATGTGCAAAATTGACTTTTACAAAAACTGTGATTATTACCTAACTTGCACATCTTGTGCCACAAAGTGGCATGGCCGCCCTGCCTGTCTCAAAGACTGACCTGCCACTTCTCACAAAGCAAGCAGTTTTGTCTGAAGTTGCTGTCTTCGGCAAAAATGTGAATACATTTAAGAAATTGGACAGATTTTAAATAACACATGTAAAAGCGAATACCTGATGCAAATCCTACATAATTTTGCCATCATATTTATGGTTGCAAGAATTGGTTGATTTGGTTGTATCCACTTGCTCATCTTTTTGCATCACATAACTCGGAAAATTTCTCTAAAACGAGTGGCTTCACCACTTGGATATCAAACTAATTATAAGGTAGTGGAATTAATTAAGTCTGCACATGAGGAAGACAAGTTAGGGAACAAAGTAACTGAAGATTCAAATGATACCAGACAATAAATTAATGTGTCCTTTATTTCTCACAATAAAAGTTCATCACAGAAACATCTTTGAGACAGGTAAAAGTTATAAGAAATAGAAATTAACAATTGTGAAAATAAGGAGATCTTACCACTATTTAAAGTCTCAAAACCACATCGTGATTAGCCATGCCATATTACTACTACATTAGCAATTATGGAGAAAACCTTCAACTCTTTTCTCTTAGCACTCTTGTTGCTTCACTATGTAATGGCTAGTTTAGCCATGACCCACACCAACATTACCACTGATCAAAAAGCTCTTCTTTCCTTTAAATCCCAAATATCTGACCCCTTTCGATTCTTGGATGAAAGCTGGTCTCTAGCTACTTCTGTCTGCCATTGGATTGGAATCAGTTGTGGTTCTCGCCACCAGAGAGTGAGGTCATTGAATATTTCCAACATGGCTCTTACAGGCAGAATTCCCCCTGATTTCAGAAATCTCACATTTCTTGTTTCTATTGACTTGCACAGCAACAATTTCTATGGCAATTTGCCTCAAGAAATGGCACATTTGCGTAGGTTAAGATTTGTTGAACTTAGTTTTAACAACTTCAGTGGGGAGGTTCCGTCTTGGTTTGGGATCTTACACCAACTTCAAGTTCTGAATCTAGCAAACAATAGTTTCAATGGTTCCATTCCTTCTTTCTATTCTAATATTTCCACGCTTCAGTCTTTGGACTTGACCTTCAATTCCTTAGGCGGGCAGATTCCAAAGGAGATTGGAAATCTTGAAAATCTGAGGTTTTTAAGCTTTGCTGGAAACAAGCTTATAGGTTCTATCCCTCCATCTCTCTCGAATGCCTCAATGTTGATGACTTTAGATCTTTCTCTCAATTTCCTTAAAGGAAACATCCCAGAAGAGATTGGAAAACTTCAAAACCTAAATATTTTGGCAATAGAATCTAATCAACTTACAGGTTCTATACCACTCTCGATCTTCAACATTTCTGGAATTGAAGTCATTGCATTTACAAATAATACCTTATCAGGAAATCTACCTGCTGACATGTGTGATTATCTTCCAATGCTCGAAAAGCTTTATCTAAGTATGAACGGGATACATGGTCATATGCCTCTAAGCTTGCCAAACTGTTCGAACCTTCAAATATTGTCTTTATCTGATAACAAATTCGATGGACCCATACATAGTGAAATCGGGATTCTTAACAATTTGGTGATTTTAGGGCTGGAGACAAACCATATTTCTGGTCGAATCCCAGTCTCCACATTCAATATCTCCTCGCTGCAGATTCTGGTACTAGAACACAACAATCTTATTGGATCCTTTCCAAGGGAGGTACGGAATTTGACCAAATTGCAAATTCTCGATCTTGCTAATAATATTCTTACAGGTATGTAAGTAGTCAAAAGGGATATTGTAGCTATTATAGCTTGCTAAAGTGAAATTAACAAACTACGTTAAATCATTACTAGCAAGATATTCCTTAAATCTTAATTACTAATTATACATACACATATACATTGGCAGGTGAAATACCAAAAGAAGTAAGCAATCTCATTGAGTTGTTTGATCTGAGCTTCAACAAGTTTACTGGTTCACTACCAATGGAGATCTTCAACATATCAGGGATGAGAGAGATTCAACTTATATTCAATAATCTGACAGGAACCCTCCCATTAAACATAGGTTCTACGTTACCCAACATTGAAGTTCTTCACCTGAGCAACTTAAATCTTGCTGGGACTATACCTCATTCTCTCTCCAATTGTTCCAAACTGACTAGCCTAGACCTTTCTCTCAATAGACTCACCGGTTTGATTCCCAACTC
The DNA here is from genome assembly GCA_005239525.1 of Nicotiana knightiana. Taxonomy (NCBI): domain Eukaryota; kingdom Viridiplantae; phylum Streptophyta; class Magnoliopsida; order Solanales; family Solanaceae; genus Nicotiana; species Nicotiana knightiana. Next base: position 238,599 of record ML373477.1, on the reverse strand, counting down.
CCTCGGACTTTTGACTCGTCTACAGTCCCTAAGCTTGGCAATAAACAATTTAATGAGCGATACTAGGTTAAGCTTCTTGACTTCCTTGTCAAAGTGTAGAGATTTAAAATTTCTTTTTCTATCTTCAAACCCTCTATATGGTGTGCTTCCAGACTCCTTAGGGAACCTTTCCGCCACTTCTCTTCTAAGGTTTAGAGCTATTGATTGCAGAATTAAAGGGGAAATTCCAAAAGGAATTGGGAACTTAAGTAGCTTATTAGAGCTTGATCTTTCTGAAAATGACTTAACTGGATCAATTCCCCCAACAATTAGCAACTTGAGATCCCTTCAGAGCTGTAAGTTGAGTCACAATAAACTTTCTGGATTTACTGGAATCGATCTATGTAAATTGCAGAACTTGGGTTATTTACACTTGACCGAAAATCAACTTTCAGGATCTCTTCCTAATTGTATAGGGAACTTAACTTCCCTTCAGGAGATATTTCTAGGTTCCAACAAACTGCGTTCAGACATACCAGCAAGCTTAGGGAACCTAATAAATCTCTTGAAGCTAGACTTATCTTCAAACAACTTGGGTGGCTCATTACCTCCGGAAATCGGAAATCTAAAGGCCGTGATATATATTGATCTATCAATGAATACACTCTCAAATGGCATTCCTGGAGTAATAGGTAGCTTGCAAAATCTAATACACCTTTCTTTGAGAGACAATAAATTGCAAGGATCAATACCTGACTCAGTGAGCAGCATGTCGGCTTTGGAATTTCTAGACCTTTCTCATAACAATGTTTCAGGATTAATTCCAAAGTCATTGGAGAAACTTCAAAATCTCAAGTATTTTAATGTTTCTTTCAACAAGTTGGTTGGTCAAATCCCCTCGGGCGGTCCGTTCAAGAACCTCTCCAGTCAGTCTTTCATGTCCAATGAAGCATTGTGTGGTTCTCCAAGATTTCGTGTTCTGACATGCCCCACTAGTACTGCAAAGCATAGATCCAAGAGGAAAACAGTACTTGTTCTAATTCTACTGGTCGGAATTCCACTTGTTGTATTAATGCCTATCGCTTTTGTGCTTGTATGGACAAGGTATATAAGAGGCAAAAGAAATGATCCTCAGCAAACAGCTGAATCATCATATGACATCTCAACAAGAGAACGAATGTCATACTATGAATTGCTCCGAGCAACTGATTCGCTCAACGAGAGCAATTTGATTGGTTCTGGGAGTTTCAGCTCTGTTTACAAAGGCATCCTCAGAGATGGGACTCCTATTGCAGCTAAAGTGTTCAATCTGCAACTGCAAGCAGCATTTAGGAGTTTTGATACAGAATGTCAAGTTTTGCGCAACATTCTCCATAGGAATCTCACCAAAGTCATCACTAGTTGTTCCAACCATGAATTTAAGGCTTTGGTACTCGAGTACATGCCTAACGGGAGCCTCGATAAATGGTTGTATTCGCACAACTACTTCTTAGGCATCAAGCATAGACTAAGTATAATGATAGATGTGGCATGTGCATTGGAATATCTGCACCATGGCTGCTCATTGCCTGTGATTCACTGTGATCTGAAGCCTAGTAACGTTTTGCTGGACGAGGACATGGTTGCCCACCTAAGTGACTTTGGCATTTCAAAACTGCTTTCTGAAGATGAGAGTGTTTCATACACTAAAACTTTAGCAACATTGGGTTATATTGCACCAGGTAAGTAAGCTCTTAATTAGTTGCATTTGAATATTTCTATTTCCAGCTTTTCCATTGGTAAATGATGAAATTAAAATTTGACTTAATGTAGAGTATGGGATGGAGGGATTGGTGTCAACAAAATGCGATGTTTATAGTTATGGGATCATGTTGATGGAAACATTTACCAGGACAAAGCCTAATGATGAAATGTTTGATGGAGAGCTTAGCTTAACGCAATGGGTGAGCAACTCACTCCCACGGGCTGCAATTGAAGTTATCGATGCCAACTTAATAAAGCCACAGGATAATCACTTAATGAAAAAGTTAGATAGTGTGGTATCCATCATGAAAGTGGCAATAGATTGTTGTGTTGAATCTCCTAAAGGAAGGATTGACATGAAAGATGTTGTAACGAGGTTAAACACGATCAAGATTCAACTTCTTGCATGTTGAGCAAGTTCTTATAAGAAACTTCTCTTCCAAATCATCTCGTGTGTAAAAAAAATTTGCAATAATATTTAGCTTCAAATAGGCTATATATAGTTTGGTTTCATTCATAACATCTATTTGTAGGCAAGGAGGGCCTTTTCCTTTTGCTAAAATCTATTTGCCCAGTTCTTTTAATTAATCTGCTATAGTTAGGATCTTGATTGAAACTGAGGCATAGTAATTGTTGTTGTTATTTTTAGAGTAATTAGGATCTTGATTAGCTTCGATTTTTGTGTCGAATCTCCATATGGAAGGATCAACATGAAAGATGTTGTAGGAGATTAAACAAGATCAAGATTCAACTTATTGCATGTTGAGCAAGTGCTTAAAATTCTTTTGTTCCAAACACACGCGTGTTGCAAATATTTTCAGAAAAAAGAAGTATTTAGTTTCAAATTTGTTATAATTTAATATCTTTCATAACATAGAGAATTGAGGGTATACTTCTGCTCTCTTAACTTGAAGTTTAAGTTGAGCAACACTACTGGAAATACGCGAAATTCCGACGGTCAGTCTAAGTGAGCAACAATATTGGAACTACACGAAATTCTTACATCCGTCGGAAGTCGTCGGAAGAGTATATGAATTATCGGCTGGATAAAAAGAACATCGGAAATACGCGCATCGCATAACATTTTAGACGGCAAACCATCAAATTTTACGACAGATATTTCTAACAGCTAGGAGGTCACTGCAAACTAACATGTCTATACAAATAATTCAAATTTTCAGTAAAGGAAACTTCACACTGTTGGGATATACTATTAACCATGCGGTTTAGATATAGTAGTTTGCTTTATTCTTTATGGAACAATTGTTTATTTAATTTATTCAATTCAATAAAGTACTATTTTAAATAGATCATTTGTTACATGTGTGTCGTTCTAGTTATGTAGTAGAAAATTTAGTGTATGGAGTCTTAGCTCATGCACAGAAGATTAAATTGTTGGTTCTCATAATTAATAAACTATGTTCACAATCAAAGATATTGTTGGACAAACTATCTTGATGATTGTAGCACAAGATTATAGTATAATTTATCTTGATTATGGGAGTGGTTTTACTCCGACTTCTTGTGCTAGTATACTCAGTGTATATTGAACAGACCAAGTAGAGAAAAGATGTTTTTGTACTGAATATATAAAATATTTTTTCTAATTCATTAAATGAGTTTATACTCCTAATCTTGATATAATTATTATGATCGATGTAATTTGTTTATTGTTTTGATTTATCAAAAGGTACGACTCTATTTAGAGTTAGTGTATGCCTAATAGATTGGACAATAACGAATAACATTTGTGAATAATAATTAGTTGATAGAATCCATGACTTGGTTTTTAGTTTGATGATACCCCTTTATGTAAGCTTATAAGTTTTCATGTGAAAACATATTGTATCCGTCACATGAAATAGTTTAAGCGGAATTGTAAAGGATTTAATTAGTTGATTAAATTAAATTTTAAGTGATTTAATTTAATTAACTGGTATTTGAGATCTTAACATGGGGAGTTAAAATAAGTGTTATTGAATTTTCGAAATTCATATTGAGGAGTTCAATTGCAGTTTTTTAGTGGAATAAATTGCAATTAATTATAGTAAGAATTAATTTATGCTAATTTTGAATTAATGCTATAATTGGTAGCCTCTTATTATTTTTGTGGTCCCTGCTATACCTAGTAAAAACCTGAACAAGACTTGGGTAAAAAGTGACTTGGGAGAAAAGTCATCTAGTAGAGCTGGAGTGGGATTCTACTTGTAAAAGCAGAATCCTACACGTTTTTTGTAGCATGATTTCGGCCAAAAATAACTCTACTTAAGGAAGACTAATTTCACCTAATTACTTACTTTTAGAGTTATATTGTTTTTGCCCACCCAAAAGCAAAATCGTCCAAGGTTTTACTATGCATATAGCAGAAGACTGCAGCCCTGGATTCTTGTTCGTTTGGAAGATTTGTACAACGATTTCAAGAGTTTAGTGCTCCTAATCTTGTGATTATAGCATTGTCTAGATTACATGTATTTGATGTCTGGTTTGTATGCTTGCTTCCGCTACGCATGTGCTAACACACACGATGAGAGAATTCACATCAGAAAATACACCAAACCCCACTCCCATGTTAGAGTACTGTACCTTCTTATGAAAGTTTACCAAAAATCATGCACAAAATCACCTGCTGGAAGTTCATTTTTAACATTTTAAACCACGAAAAGAAATTTCATTTGTTAAGATTCTTTCAAGGCTCAGTACAACTGATTTCAATTGAGTTAATAGCCTAAAACCCGCCTAAACTATACAACCTTTGTCAATTACCTAACTAAATTATCACATGTTCCCAAAAACTAACATGAGTCCCCATTTAACAAAGCGAACAAATAGCTCTCAGCCATATTGATCAGAATTCCACTAAAAGATCATTCACACAGCAAAGGAACTCATTTAGGCAATTGAGCAAACAGCTTATGGGCAATAAGTTTGCCTGATTATTTTCCTTCTAACATGTACAGATGTTGTAATTAGGAAAAATATTCAATTCATAAATTTGGTAATACAGAGAAGAGTTCGGGGATTTCATACCTGACGTTGTGCGATTGGAGGATTAGAGAGGAGATTGTGGCTGTTCTCCTTCAAATCCAAAGATGGTGGAATTCAGTTAACAGAGTTAAAAATTTGTTTCCCGCCAGGAGTGATTTAAATAAGAAATAAAATAGAGTACTGCAATTTTTGAAATTATATTTCTAGTAAGAATAGAGTACAAATTTTAACACAGGACGAAGAAAAAATTGTAAGGATTTATACTTAAATCATTTCTCGACAGATAATATAATCAAACTTTAATAAAAAACGACTTCAATATATTTGTGTCCTTAACTTTTGCTCAAACAATATATTTATATTAAAAGTTTATTAAATAACACAAATATTAAATTTAAAACTCAATTATTAGTATTTAAAGTCGTTGTTCTAAAATCTACAACTTATAACGTTAAAATTCTTACTCCACCACTGCTAGAAAGTACAATCTACCAAAATTGTGGGCACGAGAGCAAAGGACATGAGGCTCTTCAATCTAACGTGAAAAAGTTCATTGTTATTGTTTACGCAAAAAGTGCTAAGCTTTTGGTTAAACCAGTTAACGAAGAAAATAAAGGGTAAATCTTAGCCAAACGTAATTAACTCTAGATCTAAGCATAGTGAATCATGATAATCGAACAAGATCAAGTTTATATAGCTTCTCTTAAGTTTATAATAAGACATCAAACACATATGATAAACTTACATCTTTGATACATTGTTACATACTTGTAAGAGCAAATAAGGAAGGAATGATATTGATAATTGCGGGACTTGTCTTGGTTGACTCAGCCGCGGGATCTTCCATGATTAGCGACTAGAATCTAGGCCTTTAACTTGTTAGAAGTCTTCTCTTATTCCTCTGTTCCCTTCTCCCTCTTTTGGGAGTCAGGCCTCCCTTTTTCTTGCTTTCTTACCTTCTATTTATACTATCTGTGTTACCTTTTGTCCAATGGTATTTGAACCAGAATGTTCTCTCTTGATTATGTTTTTCATTATTCCCCTCAAGCTTTACGACAAGTCCTTCGCCATACAAACTTAGTGATGGCTCGATCTCGGTCATGACCGAGATGCTTATTGTGGTCGTACCTCATGAGCACGGACACAGCTTAGTCGACCCTCTATTACTCCCTGCATCATTGGTCCTTATGGACAGATTTTGACCCATACAGTTAGTCCCTTCACCTTTTGGGTCGCCTCTCGGCGAGCTCGATGGGCGAACTCCGCTGATTCGAAAAGAGAAAATTTGTCCGCCTTATACAGGGGACGAGATCCTCTTGGCGAGATGGTGATGTGACGTTTCAAGAACCGCATCAGACCGTTATCTCAGTTCGGAAATTGGACTGTCACATCAATTCTAGAGGTCATAAATGCTTAAGTGTCATTATGGCGCACATTCCCCAAGTGTCGTGTCGTTTCCCGTGCCTTTTCCGTTTCTCTTTCTTAATTGGCGGCTCTTGGTTTTCCCGCTCAGGACACTTATACCCTTATAAATAGGGGAAGAACCCCTCATTTGAATGTCGCGTCTTTCAACTATTTGTTGAAAAGAGTTCTGCAAATTTTTCCTCCTCTAGTTCCTCATACTTCTGCTTCTGCCAAAATTCGTGGTGTTCATTCTCTTTTTCCTTTCACCGTTTTCGTTTCTTTCAATCAAAAACAACAAGTGGCTGGTACTTCTCCTCATTCTGATAGGGTTGTTGTTGCCCCGGTGCCGGAGGGTGATGTATCCCTATTCGAGGAGGGAATAGAGGTGGTGGAAGATGAGGGGTTCCCTACGGTGGATGAGGTGGTTCCACGCCTTGGAAGAGTGAGAACCGATTTTAACAGCCCTGCCGGAGATGAACCGACGCCCGTTCCTTCCACTATGGATGAGGCGGCGATCACGGTACTCAAAGCCAAGTGGGGAATCCCTTCCCATATTGAAATGGTGCCGGTGGGGAGCGATATAGTGCATTTGCACCGCACGGGATACTGTGCATTTTACGTGTATCCTTATGGTGTTGGGTACACACTCCGCCTTCCTTCCCTGGTGGTTGATTTTTGCCGATTCTATGAAGTGTGCCCGGCCCAACTCTCTATGTATGTGTACAAGCTCTTTCTCATGCTCATCAAGTATACGGAGCTGGCCAGCCGAGGAATTTCTCTAAGGCATATGCTCCACATCTTCGCACCTCATTTTCTTTGGGGCACGATGATTCACCTGCGCCATCGAGGGACGTGATGTGCCGGAGAATTTCGGCACATTTAATACCAATGCTTAGATTTTAGCTCATTTCAAATGCATTATCCGTTATACTTATGTAATTTTGATGTTTTGCAGTGCATGAGGCTTGAGGACCCAAAAATATGAAATGAAATCAAGAAGCCGCAAAAGAGCAAGAAATTGACAAAGTGCGATCGCAAACTAAACATGTGGGCCGCAAATCAAACATGCGGACCGTAGAATGCTTAAGAAGACCGCAAAGTGCAACAGCTCGTTTAGTCGTTCCAAGCAAAGAAAATGCGGTCCATTATGCGACCGCATAACAACAATGCGGGCCGCATAATGGATCCCCAAACCTCCGGTAGAGTTGCTGAACCCAGAAATGCGATGGCAAGATGCGGTCTCATATCAACAATGCGGACCGCATAATCCCTTTGCGACGACTACCTGGAACCTAGGTCTGAGAAGATGCGATGGAATTGAATAGAATGTGGACCGCATGTCTGTTATGCGCCAGATATGCGGTCGCATAACTTGCTTAAAAGGGTATTTTGGTTCGAAATTGACCCCGACTTTTAGCCCATTATAAATAGATTTATTAGGATTTTTTCGGGGCATCTTGCCTGAAAAAGAATCTACATTTCAAGCATTGAATATTCCCATATTTTGGAAGTTTGAGAGTGAAGAATCTTGCACTTTTGTAAGCATTATGACATTTAATATTCTCTTCTTTTTATATTTTATCATGTGTGGCTAGTTTTAAATACTAAGGTTGTGGACCCTAAATGGGCGTAATGTTAATGGGTGTTTACCATTGAATATATATATAATGGTTTGTTGATATATATTTATTTCTCATTCTTCATTTATTGTTGGTGGTTGCAAACATTAACAAGTGTCATTATACTCTTTCTTTACTGGGAAAAGTGAGTTAGGGTTTGGTAGAAGTAAATATTAAAAACTCAAGGCTTTAAACCTTGTTTAATAGAATCGCTTAGGAATAAGTGTATTTTATTTGGCATAAATTGATTATTCTTAAGTGCAACTCTTTTATATTTGGAAAAGTATTAAAGAGGAAATACTAATCAACTATTGGAAAAATATTGGGTAGTCATTTAAAAATCATTTGCATATCAAAAGGACTTTCCATTAGAAATATATCATATAAACACCGATAGCATTATATTTCATTGAAGGGGACACAACCTTGATTTAGTTAATCAAATTAATTACAATATTATACAATCACAGATGTTACTATTTCACTCAGTTACAACTCACTCAATTACAATACTCTTGTTACGCTAACGGAATAGGATCACGATTTAAGTTAAGCTTCACACTATTCAAGTAATCCTTTCACGCCTATTTTCTGTGGGATTCAACCCCAAGCTAGTTGGGTTATTATATTTGACATCGACCGCTTTACATTATTTTAAGGTGTAATTTGAGCGTATCAAATTTTGGCGCCGTTGCCGGGGAATACGGCTTTGAAATTACTAACTAGTGTGTACTTTACTTTACATCTTTTCTATTCCATCACACTTTGCTTGCTTTGCTTGGTGTGATAGTTAAGAATGGCCGATTATGATAAAGAGGAGAATCCATTTGCAGACATTGAGGAATACCTTGATGACACCAACGCTATTCTCCCTCCACGGGTTGAGGCTGCTACATTCAAAGTAGAGCACGGGTTAATCCTAATGCTTAAGCCAGAAGGATTATTCAGGAACTCTACAGATGATGATCCAATGCAACACCTTAGGAATTTCTTGGGTGTGTGCGCCATGCATAAACAGAATAATGTAACAAACGATGCCCTGAGATTGTGAATGTTCAAATACTCATTGACTGGAGAGGCGAGAAAGTGGATTCAAAATCTACCTCCTCAAGTTATCACTTCTTGGCCCGAACTTTTCCGTGCCTTCTTGTCCACGTGGTTCCCACAGAGCAGGAAGTCTGAACTTAGAGATAAAATCTTCTTCTTCAAACAACTACCAGGAGAACACTTACATGAAGCATGGGACAGATTCAAGTTATACTTAGTGAGGTCACCGAACCATGGTTTTCCGGATACTATGTTGATGGATAAGTTCTACATGGGTTTGGATCCATTGTCCTAGTCCATAGCCAAAAATGCAGCAGACGGATATTTCATGGACAAATCATTACACAGATTATAGACAAGATGGCCAAACACAATCAAGCATGGCATTCTGAAGATGCTAGTGGTGGAATTTATTATGGTACTCCTTCTCTAACCAACATGATCAAATAAAACCAAGAGAGAGACCAATTGATTGTCGGGCTTGCCACAAACATTGATGTGCTAACCAAGATGTTAACTGAAAGTCAGACAAAGAAGGTAAATGTTGTGGAAGATATGCAACCAATGGCAAATCAAGAATTCGAAGAATCCAACTATGTCCATAATCCTCAAGGTGGGTATCGCCAACAAAATCAATGGAGGCCAAACCCGCAAGGGCAAGGCCAACAAAATTTTCGCAATGATCAAGGTGGGTCGAGTCAAGGTAATTGGAACAACAACAATAACAACTATGCCAACCGAAGTTCCAACCCCTATGTTCCACCAAAGGGGCAATATTCTAAGTCCTCGCACTACAAGAAGGGTTCTTCAAATGAATCCAAGTTGGAAGGAATGCTTGAAAATATCTTGCAAAATCAAGAGAGAGGTGATGCTACAATGAAGAACATGTCTGAAATAGTGGGGTCACATACCGCCTCTATACAAAATCTTGAAATGCAAATGCAAGACTTGTCAAGAGAACAAAATTCAAAGATCAAAGGTACCCTTCCAAGTGATACAATTGTCAACCCAAAGGGGAATGTGAGCGGTCCATTTTCTCATTGCATGGCTATCACTACTAGAAGAGTGAAAGTACTTCAAGAGGAAAGTGAAAAAGTGGTTGACGTAGGTGATTTTGCAAGAAGTTGAGGCACGAGTTAAAGTGTCGGTTGTTGTTGAAAGTGAGAAGCCATCCCTAGAGGTGAAAGTTCAAAAAGCAAGGCACGAAGAGGTAAGGGAAAAGGTGAAGGAGACCCAAAATCTCCTCCGCCAATTCCTCGACCTACTCCTCCATTCCCTCAAAGGCTTTCAAGAAGGGTAGATGATAGCCAGTTCGAGAAGTTTTATGATATTTTGAAGCAATTGTCGGTGAACATCCCGTTCTTGGAGGCTTCCAAGGGATGCCGGGATTTTCCAAATACTTAAAGGACTTGATGACCAAGAAGAGATCTACCAAGAATGAAGTGGTGAGTATGACTCACCGGGTTAGTTCTATTATTGCTACGACAATCGTCGAGAAAAAGGAAGACCTGGGAGCATACACCATACCATGTACTATCGGGTTGATAGATTTTGCAAGGGAACTTTGTGATAATAGGGCTAGCATCAACTTGATGCCTATTGCTATTTACAAGCAAGCGGGATTGGGTTTTCCAAGACCTACGAGTATGAGATTGCAAATGGCCGATCGTACAATCAAAAGACTCGTGGGTATTGTTGATGATGTCCCAGTGAAAGTGGGGAAGTTCCTTCTCCTAGACTTTGTTATCCTTGATTGTGCGATTGACAAGGAAATTCCTATCATATTAGGGAGACCATTCCTTGCCACGGGAAGAGCTTTGATGGATTCGGAACGAAATGAAATCAAGTTCCGAGTGAATGATGAGGAAGTCACCTTCCAAGCTAGTAAGGGTTTGAAGTTGCCGAATGCATATGAAGGGGTATCGGTCATAGATGTTGTTGATGAGTTCGAGGATGCTAGTGACATGAAGATGGAGGAACAGTGCCTCGTTGAGGCCTTGGCATCCATATTGGTAAATTTTGATAGTGAGGACATGGAGGGGTATGTGGAAGCCGTGAATGAATTAGAAAGATGTGGGTCCTACACTTATGCACCAAAGAAGCTCTTTCTTGACTTAGAGAATAGAGTCACTCCTCCCGCAAAGCCTTCCATCATTGAGCCGCCACAACTTGAGCTCAATCCACTTCCATCACATTTGAGGTATAAATTTCTTGGTTCTAATGATCTTTACCCATAATCGTTTCCTATTTGTTAGATGATGTTCAGGTAGGTAAATTATTGAATGTCTTGCAAGAACACCGACAAGCAATTGGGTGGACAATAGTGGACATCCGAGGAATTTCCGCCGGAATTTGTGAGCATAAAATCCAATTGGAGGAAGGAAGAAAGCCGACTGTTGAACACCAAAGGAGATTGAATCCATCGATGCAAGAGGTGGTCAAGAAGGAGATAATCAATTGGTTGGATGTCGGGGTGGTCTAACCCATTGCGGATAGTTCTTGGGTGAGCCCGGTGCAATGTGTGCCGAAGAAGGGATGCATGACAGTCATCCGCAATGAGAAGAATGAGTTCATCCCAATACGGACGGTCATCGGGTGGAGAATGTGCATGGACTACCGGAAGCTTAACAGTGCCACGTGCAACGACCATTTCCCTATGCCTTTTATTGATCAAATGCTTGATCGGCTAGCAGGAATGTCATTATATTGCTTCATTGATGGATATTCCGGCTACAACCAAATCAACATCGCACTGGAAGACCAAGAAAAGACAACATCACTTGCCCAAATGGAATTTTTGCTTTTAGCTGGATGTCGTTTGGATTATGCAACGCCTCCGGCTACCTTCCAAAGGTGTATGATGTCTATATTTTCAGACATGGTGGAGGATTTCCTAGAGGTGTTCATGGACGACTTTTTGGTGGTAGGTGACTCTTTTGAGCATTGTCTTGACAATCTTAGACAAGTACTCAAGAGATATGAGGAAACCATCCTTATGCTAAATTGGGAGAAATTCCACTTCATGGTGGATGAAGGTATTGTCCTGGGCCACAAAATTTCAAAACATGGCATAGAGGTTGACCGAGAAAAAATTGAAATCATCTCCAAACTTCCTCCACCAACCTCGGTAAAAGGTGTCCGAAGCTTTTTGGGGCATGCCGGGTTCTATCGGCGCTTTATCAAAGACTTCTCAAAAATTGAAAATCCCATGTGCAAGCTCCTTGAAAAAGATTCCAAGTTTGTATTTGATGAAAAGTGCCTTAAGGCATTTGAGGAACTAAAAGAGAAGCTCACCACGGCACCCATTATTGTCACACCGGATTGGTCTCTTCCATTTGAACTCATGTGTGACGCCAGTGGTGTAGCTATTGGAGCAATGCTTGGCCAAAGGCATAAAAAGGTTCTTCATCCTATCTATTATGAAAGCAAGACGCTCAATGGCGCTCAAGTGAACTATACTGTGACAGAGCAAGAACTTCTTGCCATTGAAAATTTTTGAGCTTATTTGTTGGGGTCTAAGGTGGTGGTTTACACTGATCATGTTGCTCTTCTCTATCTCATGGCGAAGAAATATGCCAAACCAAGACTAATCCGATGGGTGCTCTTATTGCAAGAATTTGACTTTGAGTTCAAGGATCGTAAAGGCACAGAAAATCAAGTGGCGGATCATTTATCTAGGATCGAAGAAGACGGTAGACCGAAGGATAATCTTGACATCAATGATGCCTTTCCTGATGAAAACATACTGGCATTGTCTTCTTCATCTACTCCTTGGTACGCTGATATTGCTAACTACTTGGTTAGAGACCTCATTCCGGATGGATTGGAAGCTTATCAAAAGAAAACGTTTTTGAGAGAGTGTCGGCAGTACTACTGGGAAGAACCATTCTTGTTCCGTATTTATGCTGATAACATCATTAGGCGGTGTGTTCCAGAAAAGGAGATTGTGCCAATTCTAAAGGCAAGTCATGACTCACTAGTTGGGGGTCATCATGGGGGCAATTGAACGGCGGCGAAGGTACTTCAATGTGGCTATTACTGGCCATAGATTTACCATGATGCCAATCAAATGGTCAAGTCTTGTGACCAATGTCAAAGGCACAGATCAATCTCTAAGAGGCATGAGATGTCGATGCACTTTGTGATGGAGGTCGAGATCTTTCATGTGTGGGGAATCGATTTTATGGGTCCCTTTGTGAGCTCGTATGGTATGAAATACATCTTGGTGGCTGTGGAATATGTGTCCAAGTGGGTTGAAGCAATCCCCTTGCAAAACAATGAAGCAAGGAGTGTGACCGCATTTTTAAAGAAAAACATATTCACACGGTTTGTCACTCCTAGAGCCATTCTTAGTGGCGGTGGATCTCATTTCTGTAACAAGGATTTCACAGGGCTACTGGAGAAATATGGAGTCCAGCATAAGGTGGACACACCTTATCATCCTCAGTCAAGTGGCCAAGTTGAAGTTTCCAACCGGGAGATAAAGAATATTCTAGCAAAAACTGTTAATGCAAACAGGACCGACTAATCAAAGAAGCTAGATGATGCATTGTGGGAATATCACACAACGTACAAGACCCCTATTGGAACTTCTCCATACCAGTTAGTCTTTGGAAAGGCATGTCATCTACCCGTAGAGCTGGAACACAAAGCCATGTGGGCTTTAAAAGGTTGAACCTGGGTTGGGCCGAAGTTGCAAATTTGAGGTTAACACAACTCAATGAAATGGAAGAATTCTGTTTCCATGCATATGAGTGCAACTATATACAAATAAAGGATGAAGTTCGTCCATGACAAGAAGATATTGAAGATGGAGTTCAAGTCGGGTGACTTGTTTTTGCCTTTCAATTCAAGGATCAAGTTTTTTTCGGGCAAACTCAAATCGAAGTGGTCCGGTTCGTTCAAGGTGGTAAATGTTTCCCCTTTTGGAGTTGTGCAATTAGAATCGGAGGATGGACTCCGAACCTTTAAAGTGAATGGCCAGCGAGTCAAGAATTACTTGGGCACAGATGGAGAAAAAAACTTGGTGGAACAGTTGCCTCTCAAAGATGGTCCATGCCCGACCAATGGGTAAGCCCAAAGAGGGGCCAACTTCGTCAAGAGCTTCATGGGAGGTAACCCATGTGTGGTAACATCCTTTTTTGCCCTTTAATTTTTATTTTTGTTAGATAGATTAAATTGAAAAAACTAAAGTGTGTGTTAGAGTGCAGGTGGTCCAAAGGGTCATAAAACAGGGTGAAAATGCTAATAAACTAGAAGAAAAAATCACCCTGGGAAGTTTTCTACAACTATGCGGTCACATAATGACTATGCAGACCGCATAGTGATCGCAGGCCTGGACAGTTGGTTGGGCAAAGTTTGCGTGAAATATGCGGTGAAGGGGTGCACTTTGCGATCTGCATATCACTTATGCGACCACAAATGTGCATCGCATCATGGGAGTAAGTGACCTGAGCTGAAACTACCTCATAACACTTATGCGGTCACATAATGTGTTATGCGGTCACTTAACCGTCGCATTCTCAACATGTATAAACCCTAACCCCCTTCGTATAAACCCCTTCTCTTGCACACCAGCATTCACACTCACACTCACACTTTGCACTAAAACAAAAGAAAAGAAAAGAAAATAACGGCTAACCCAGAAGTAGACAATTGAACAACGATTCAACTGCTCAAATTCATCTCCTTCATAGCATCTTCTCCTGATTCGTCTGCATCTGGTATGTTCTTCCTCACCCACTTCTTCTCTGTTATTTTTAGTTTTCAGTTTTGTTTTGTGTTGTTCTCGTTATGTTTGTTTTCTTTTTCTCTTCATTCCTTGGGGTCATCTGCTCGTAATGTGGATTCTTGCATGTTAAATTAAGTTTTAACTTGTTGGGTAATGAATTGGGTAGCATTGTTGTTAAGGTTAGACGAAAAATTTGGGGACGATGACTTTTGCGGCCCGCAGAGTCGATTTGCGGTCCGCAAAGTGGCCAAAAATGAAACCCTAGATGACCTGGTGTATTGACAAAATGCAGAGGCTTTTGCAATCGCATAAGTAATATGCGGACCGCAAAGCCACCGCAAATCTGGACAGTGTGTGGCCTAATTTAAAATGTTGTTTGCGATCACAAATCCATCTTTGTGGTGGGTTTTGCGATCACATATTGTGATGACTGTTATAAGTGCACAGTTTTGTGATGGTTATGCAAACCGCATAGTGGGTATGCGATCGCATAACTGACTTCCTTCTCCAGACATACAATTTTGCGACAGGTTTGCGATCCGCATAGTGGTTATGCGACCGCATAACCCATTGCATTTTCTGATTCCTTTGCAAAATTTCTCTCTTATGTCTTCTATGTCGCCCACACTCAATTTCTTTGCAGAAATGGATCCCAGGAAATGTATTGCTACTCACTCCCCATCCGCTCGTGGACCAAAAAAGACTTCCACCGGCCAACATGCGCAATAAGCCAAGCGTCCACGAACGGAAACATCCCACTCTACTGCTGAACAACCCTCACAGTCTGATGAGGAGGAGACCTTGCCATCAGTAGACCAACAGGCTGAGGCAAGAAGAAAAAAAGGGGAGGATCTACATCTCCGTTTTGGGGTCACCGGCTCTATGAGTCTGTATAAAGCCGGGCTTAACAAACGGAAGATCCTCGAAGAGAAACAACTGAGCTTTAACGGGTTACAGGAGCACTACCCCCCACATACTAGAGAACATTAAGGCAAGGAACTGGGAATGCTTCACAGAGGTCCCGGATGATTTTAATGAAACACTGGTGCGAGAATTTTACGCATCCTATGGGGCTTCCAGAACACCTTATCACAAGCGCAACAAGGTATTATGTGAAACAGTCTTGGTTCGAGGGAAGCATGTGCTTTGTGACAAGGGAACCATAAATGAATTGTATTTTTCAAACTGGAGATCGGGCACAGCTGAGTACGAGGCCAAACTAGCCAACAAGGATAGTGAGCGTGCCTGGATAGCCTCGGTGATAGCCAAGGGGACCCCAAATTGGATTGACCCTGCACATAAAATTTTCAAGGAAGATCTCACACAGGAGGGTCGGTACTGGCTCAGCTTTGTCACCTCTCACCTAATACCGTCCAGGAATGAAACTGATATAAATATTGAGAAAGCACTTCTCATTGCATGCATTATGACTGGTATCAAGATTTATGCGGGCGATATTATCTTCCGAGAGTTAGGGTCAGAGCTAATCAGACGACCACGTCACTTCCATTCCCGTGCTTGATCACAACCCTCTGTAAGGCTGTGGACGTCCCTCCATTGCCACATGATAGTAGGCTATATAGACGCTATTTTTATTCCTAATGAACCATATTTTAGTGTTGTTTTAAGTGAAAAAATGATAACAAAATGCTCTAAATAGTGTTTTTATGCTTTGTAGGAAATAATCCAGGATGGAAGACACTTTGGACAGTTTTGGAGGCAATCACGGAAATATAAGGCCAATCGAGAAGAACCCGAATGAAAAGAAGCAAGAAAAAAATGAAGATGGATGGAGTGGAGCCCACCGCGATCACGGTGGGCAAAAAAATACGAGGCAGAACTTATGCAAACCACCGCGGTCGCGCCGCGTTCTGCCACGGTCGATCCGGAAAGAGCCCAGAAAATGCAGGGACTTAAGTGCAAAAAGGCAAAAATTATCCTAGCCCTATTTAAACCCTATAAACTCGTCCAAGAAAGAAAAAGCTTGTTTTTAGACTCACTTTGGAGGCAAGAACAAGTGTGAGAAGACCAGGCTACAATTCGAGTTTTTCTATTCTCCATCTTTTGTTAATATTTTGGGAATTATGAATTATTCCATGCTTTCTTTGTGTTTTAGCATGAGTAGTTAAACAATCTGTCTAGGGTTGATGGAACCAATTGTTAGATGAAGTTTTGACTCAATATTGTTATAATCGATCCGGGTTTAATCTAAGATTGTTTAATTATGCTTTGTATGGTGATTAATTGAATGGGCCCTTGATTAATCGAGTCTAATTGCTTGGTGTTGCTTGAGAAAGAATACCAGGTTAGATTGTTGTTGAACAACACCACTTTTGGGTAATAGAAGAGATTCATTACTTGAATTTAAAAGTGGGGTTAGAGATATCGAAACTTTGGTTGGATAAATTAGAGCTACATAAATTATCAGCTAGAGTAGTTCGAGAGAATTCTCTAGTAAATTACTGTAGTTGATCGGGAGATAATTGCAGTAACCCATAGCTCATAATCCTCATAGAGTAACACGGTAAGAGTATAGCAAAAGAGTCAGAATTAGTCTAGCAATTGGGGAAATCTCTGCCCTAGATATTTCTACCATTGAGTTATCTTTAATATTAAATATTGTTAGTTTTTAATATCATTCCCTTTAGTTAATAAATCTAAACAATTATTGATAAAAATTACTGCACCCGGAAATTGTCTGAGCTTACATTAGCATCACTAAGAGTTGTAATAGGTAGGTTAGTTCCCTGAGGATTTGACTCCGGACTTTAAACCGGATTATATTTGCAACGATCACTTTGTCTTTTATAAGGCATAGTTGGGCGTGATCAAATTTTGGCGTTGCTGCCGGGGAACTAACAGTGTTATTTGTTACAACTCAGAAGTACTGCTAGAATTATTAATTTAGCTCAATTTTCGACGATATTAAATAATTTTTCATTGAAATTCTCAAGGTTGAATTCTTGTGTGATGCAGGTGTATGCCTAGAAACTCTTCGAGGACTGGTGAACTTCTTGAAGGACTCTCAAACCTCGAGAAAACATTTCGGGCATTAAACTGTGCTAACAAGAATACAAACACTTATCGCAACTTGAAATGGAAAACGTGGATGACGTCCACGGAAACAACCGGGTACCACTTGTACCAAACGATGGAGTGGTGGCACCTCTTGTGCCAGAAGCTGCACTCTATGATTGGGCACAGCCAACAGCTGACAACCTGTCCACTGCCATTGTTGTGCCCCAAATACAAGTGGAGACATTCCAGATCACCAACAATATGTTGCATCTTCTGCAGAATAAGGGATTGTTTCCCAGGTTACACATTGAAGATCCTCAACAACACCTGAGAAATTTTCTATCGATTTGTGTGACCCAAAGACAATCAAATGTGACCCCGGAAGCCATCAAGATGCTACTGTTCCCATTCTCAGTGACTGGGGAAGCTCAGACTTGGCTGAATTCACTCCTAATAAACTCCATTGCCACGTGGGAGGAATTATTCAAGCAGCTCCTAAATAAGTTCTACCCCCCCCCCCCAACAAGACTGCAAGACAGATTGACGAGATATTGCAGTACAAGCAGAAGCCCACTGAAAGCTTGTAGGAGACTTGGGAAAGATTCAAAGGGATGCTAGTGAAGTGTCCTCACCATGGTATTCCAGACCAAATGCTCGGCTAGAGATTCTACATGGGGCTAGCGGACAATTTGAAAGAAAATATAGATGCTTCAGCTGGGGGTGCTTTTCTGAGCAAGACATTTACTGAGTGCAAAATCCTTCTTGACAATATGGCTCAGAATTCAGGATGGATGATGAGAGGTACGACTCTGACACCGATAGTGCATTCAGTTCCTCTTGACCCAAATAATTCACATGCAGAGAACATAGCCACACTCATGACCCAAATGAGTATACTGGCGAAGAAGATTGATGATATGAAAGCAAATGCATATTGTTGATACAACAAATGGAGGACTGTGTACCCCTTGCATCAATCAGTCGTATGTGTGTTCATGGAGTGTAAAAAGTGACAACCATGGTCCCAGAGAGGATATGAATTATGTTAACTTTGGGGGTCAGAGGCAAGGAGGACAACAATGGGGGACAACACCCAACCAAAAGTACAGAATAAACATGCCACAACCTGGAGGTGTATGGACACAAGGCCAAGTGGTTCCATATCAGAGACAACAAGGCTATCAGCAGCAGAACCAGCAACAATTGACATATCAACTACACCATCAGCAGCAAGACAACAACATGGTGGAGATCAGGGGTATGCTTCAACAACTCATTGGCACGAATAGTAATATGCAGGAAAAGTTGGCAGTACACGATTCAACAATTAAGGGGATTGAAACTCAACTCGAGCAGTTGTCCATGTCCTTGAATAACCACCCCCATGGGGCATTACCGGCTGACACAAACATTAATCCAAAGGAGCAAAACCCGAATCAGCTTATGGAAATTAGTCTTAGGAATGAGAGAAATTTAGACAGGGAGCAAGAGGCTGCTCAACCCAGAAGAGAGACTACACCAACCACTCCAGTTCCAGTTGAGATAGATGAATCAACAGAACTCACTAAAGTGGTGGTTGAACAAGCGCAGGTGGAAAAGGGTAAGGCCAAAGAAAGTAAACAAGTTGCAGAACAAGTGGCCCCTCTTGTGCCACAAAATTCCAACAAAGAACAGCCAGCAAGCAGTGGACAAAAAGTGATGCCCGCACCATTCCCTTAGAGATTGGCAAAACAAAAGAAAGAGGATCAATACAGGAAATTTATGGAGATGCTTTGTCAGATTCAATTGAATATTCCTTTGATGGATGCCTTGAGGGAAATTCCAGGCTATGCAAAAATGATGAAAGACCTGATGTCGCGGAAATTTGATTTTCAGGACCTGTCCACAGTGACTCTGACACAGACATACAGTGCGGTAGTGACTAGACCCATGGCTCAAAAGATGTCTGATCCAGGTAACTTCACCATTCCGTGCACCATTGGGAGTTATGCTTTTGCAAAAGCATTGTGTGACTTAGGAGCCAACATAAACTTGATGCCTTTGGCAATCTACACAAAGCTGGGCATTGGCAGATCTAGGCCGACTTCTATGTTATTACAACTGGCTGACCGCATAGTTAAAAGGCCGACAGGGATTCTTGATGATGTGCTGGTGCAAGTGGGGAAGTTTGTATTCCCCACGGACTTTGTCATTCTAGACTGCCAAGTAGACGAGGAGATTCCCATCATTTTGGGAAGGCCATTTTTAGCCACTGGGAGAGCAATGATTGATGGCGAGACTGGGGAATTAAAAATGAGGTTGAACGATGAAGAAGTGATATTCAACGTCCAACAACCCTTGAGGAGACCCAGTGAATATGCAAACTTCTCCCTAGTGGAGGCGGTGGATGTGAGCCTACATGATGAAGATGAGACCCTTAATGCCAAAGATCCATTGGGAGCCTGTTTGACAAATTTAGAGGAAATGGATGGCGAAGGGTTGGCAGAGTGGGTTATGGCACTCGAAGGCCAAGGATTTTGGAAGAGGGAACCCAGATTTGAGCCCCTCTATTTAGAAGAAACAGCCTCACCACCTGCAAAGCCATCAATTTTGACACCACCACAACTGGAGCTGAAGCCACTTACAGCCCACCTCAGTACAAAACTGCCATTGGTTGGACCATGGCAGACATAAAAGGTATCAGTCCGGCCTTCTGCATGCACAAGATTCTTTTGGAATAACGGCACAAACCTTCCAGGGAACATCAACGAAGGCTGAACCCGAACATGAAAGATGTAGTGAAAAAAGAGGTGATTAAGTGGCTGGATGTGGGCATCATCTTTCCCATCTCTAACAGCAATTGGGTGAGCCCCATCCAGTGTGTATCGAAAAAGGGCGGAATGACTATTGTACAAAATGAGAAGAACGAGTTGATCTCAACTCGTACAGTCACCGGGTGGCGGATCTGCATGGATTATGGGAAACTAAACGCAGCCACCCGAAAGGACCATTTCCCCTTGCCATTCATTGACCAGATGTTGGACAGGTTAGCTGGGGATCCCACTTTTTTTTCTTGGACGGATACTTGGGGTACAATCAAATCTCAATAGCCCTGGAATATAGAGAAAACGTCCTTTACATGTTCGTATGGCATCTTTGACTTTCGGAGAATGCCCTTTGGCCTTTGCAATGCACCAGCCACATTCCAGTTGTCACGCCCCAAAACCGAGGGATGAGACCGGTGCCCAAACGGATAAACCCGGTCAAGCAAACCTGTATTTGCCTTTCCTACCTGACGCATTTCCCCGTGTTCATAATGTACATTTTATAAGTGAAACAACAAAATAGAATCAAGCATGCGGTTACCACATAAATCCCTTTCTTCTTTTAACATTTTCAACATTAGATATTACCAAAACATACATACTAAGTACAACATTCCCGATACGGGACCACGGTTATGAGTAAGTACAACAACTACCCAAAATATGTTTACAACTCACATAGTGTCCACGGAGCCTCTAAGAGTACGGAGAAGAATACATAGACGTGCCGGTAACAAGGCCCTGACTATACCTCAAAAGGAATGACATAAACAAAATGAGTCAACATGATTTACACAAAGCCCCGAGAGGAAGTGAGGCTCACCAAGACTGCTGAAAAGATGAAGGGAAAATGCACCACTACGGCGATCAGCGCTACCTGCTACATAACCACCTACATCCATTTAAAAGATGTAGCGCCCCCGGCAAAAGGGACGTTAGTACCATTGAATAGCACTAGCATGTATGAACAAACCTACTCTAGATAGGATAAACATCAACAGTTAACACAAATAGAGGCATCAGATAACAATACACTGAGGCAAGGAAAAACACAAACAAGAGTTACCACCACCCTCATCCCGTTTTGCCATCTTTTGGTTAATGTACTTTTAAGTTCATCCTGTTATTATTATTACTGATCCACTGTGTCGTTATCACAGGAAGTCCTATCTCTGCCCGATCTACTAAGCCATCCTAGGTGAGGTCCGAATTTCAATCACATCACAGATAACCACTGTGGCTTGTTCTCACGGAGTCCGGTCTCTGCCCGAATCGGCTAGGCTAACACTGTGGCTTGTGCACAGCACACGGAGTCCGATCTCCGCTCGATCAGCTAGGCCATCTCAACTGTAAACAGTGAGGACAATAATCATCATCAAATCATAATCATATCACAATATCAAGTCATCCATGTGTACGGCATGGAGTCCGATCTCAGCCAGACCGGGTAGGCCTTCTCACCCCTAGGACATTCTCCTGGTACAATTATGGGTGTTTTAGATCACTTACATCAATTTTAACCTTTTTGATCCCCAACACATATTGTTCTTTTATTTGTCTTCCATATCATTAGAATCCTTTGATTCACATTTTACAACTATTCATCCTTTAATCCATATTCCATAACCATCCATTCCATTAATTCATGTTCCACAACAATTCAACCTCATGGTTCGCATTTCACATCATTACCGTCTCTTTACCCACATTTCATATCATAGCAACTTTTTATTCATAGTTCGTACCATTCTAGTCTTTCATAATTACCACACCCATCATATGCAAGGATCACATACATAGTAGAAGAAGCAATTAAATGATCACAACTCATATACTCAAGTAGCACAACGATATGGTATTAGCATGGAATGACATAGGAACAGAGATCCCTCAATTAGGCATATAGAACACATAAATTCCATATATATCCGACAAGAGAATCATACCCGGAAAGTGCGCATCATGGGTTTATCCTATGAGGATTAGAGTTAGCCATGCATACCTTGAGTTGGAATTTATCTATAATTTCTATCCAAAATCACCGGACCTTCTAATGCTTTCAAACTAATTTACAATGTGACACATTCAAACTTAGAGTTAGGAACCTTGTACTAATTTGGGCATTTTATCAATTATTATGTGGGCCTTTAGATTAACTACCCTTTTTTAGTGAAAGATTGCCCTAGTTTACTTCCCTTTGCTAGATTATGGAAGATTATTCACATGTATGCAAGGTTTCACTCTTTATCTTCACGACCCAACCTATGTGTGTTTTATTCTTACACAAAATCTGAGAAATTGGGGAAATAGGGTGAAGACTTACCTCTTTGAGTGAAGAAGATGACAATGACTCGATAATTTTCGAGCTTGAGTGATTTTGGAAAACCAAATTAGATGTTGTTGATACCTTCTCTCTCAAGAACTCTCTTCTTCTCTCTCTATTTTTGGTCAGAAGATCGTTAAAAATAAGGGAAGAGGTGTTTTATAAAACAGGGGTTCGGGTTTTAAATTTAGAAAATAGGAGCCCCGACACAGAGATGTGGTCAGGAATGCGATCACATTCTTGCTATGCGGTCCGCATTCCTATCGCATAAATGTCCCTCGAAATGGGCCAAATGGAGACTGGACTGCCCAAGTATGCGACCACTATGCGGTCTGCATACCTGTTATGCGATCGCATAGTGCGTCGCATAACCTCCCTCGCAAAAACCATGGGGAAAGAATGCGACAACTATGCGGCCCGCATTCGTGAAATGTGATTGCATTCTAGGCCGCATAGCTATCCTCAAAATGGACAGCAAACTGTCTAGGTATGCGACCACTATGCGGTCTGCATACCTGTTATGCGATCGCATAGTGCGTCGCATAACGCGCAATTTTTGGAAACTTTAATCTTTCAAGTTCTGGGATACTTTTTACTCAAAATAGGACCGTTTTAAGAATTTCTATAGTTATAACAGCACAGGGACCTACTCAGGCATTATTATTTTTTTACATAGAAATTTTACGGGTCTTTACATCCTCCCCAACTTAAAAATCATCCGTCCTCGAATAAGGATCGGGAAATCATTTGTTTTGAAAACACAATATGCCAACCCCCAATTTCTACTAACTACGGTATTTTTCTGAAAATTTCGCCATAGTTTCCTCTGTAATTAGGCCTATGTACCTGCCAGGGAGCCCCCGAAACACATGTTCTCAACCAATTCCACACATAACTAGTTATTTCATGGCCTTTCACATAATTTGGTTACCTCGACAAGTCCCGTATAATTCAATTATTTCAACATGCCATATCAATTTCAATTAATCATTACCAATCTACAGTTTAATTAATCATTTAACCATCACATGAGTTTCACATAATTTCATTTACTCCAAGGGGTTGCACATTACTCAAATAATCACAACATACAAAATTGCGGCACCACTTGAGAAGTTACGATAGTAGAGCAATTAGGGGAAAATGGGGTGCTTTTGCACAAACTGAACATAACATATAATTTCTTAGACATGACGGTTCGAACGATCACTACTAGACTTATTCAAAATAATGGGGATATTTTTCTTTCATTTAATTTTCCGTTTCCCACGTGGCTTCCTCAACTTGCTGACTTCACCACAACACTTTAACTGAAGCAATTTCTTTGTTCCTCAATCTACGGACTTGCCTATCAAGAATAACAACCGGAACCCCTTCATACGATAATTTTTTATTAACTTCAATAGTCTCAACTGGCACGATGACTGATGGATCTCCAACCATTTTCTTCAAAATAGACACATGGAACACCGGGTGCACTAATGACATCTCAGGGGGCAATTACAGCCTATAAGCCACCTGTCCTATCCTTTGAGAAATCCTATATGGCCCGACATACCTTGGGTTCAATTTCCCTTTCTTCCCAAACCGCATTACTCCATTCATGGGAGACACCTTCAAGAATACCCAATCATCTACTTGGAATTCCAAATCTCTACGACGAACGTTCGCATAGGATTTCTGACGACTCTTAGAAGTTTTCATCCTTTCCTCAATGACTCTAACTTTTTCCATAGCTTGGTGCACAAGTTCTGGTCCTAACAATTCTGCCTCACCAACCTCAAACCATCCGATCGGAGATCTACATCTCCTTCCGTACAATGCCTCAAATGGGGTCATCTGAATACTAGCATGGAAACTGTTATTATAAGAAAATTCTATAAGCGGCAAGTGATCATCCCAGCTACCCTTGAAATCTAATACACAAGCCCGTAACATGTATTCAAGTGTCTGAATGTTCCACTCTGCCTGCCCATCAGTTTGTGGATGTAATGTTGTGCTGAGATTTACCTGAGTACCCAAACCTTGCTGAAATTTTCTCTAAAAGTTAGTTGTGAACTGGGCCCCTCGATCCGAGATAATAGATACTGGAGTTCCATGGAGCATGACTATTTCTTTGATATACAACTGAGCATATTGTTTCGCAGTACCGGTGGACTTGGCTGGCAAGAAGTGAGTTGATTTCGTGAGTCGATCCACTATCACCCAAATCGAGTCGAGCCTACATGGAGTGCGAGGTAACCCTACCACAAAGTCCATATTGATCATCTCCCATTTCCACATCGGTATTTCCATAAGCTGCGTCAACCCGCCGGGCCTCTGATGCTCGGCCTTCACTTGATGACAATTTGAACATTTAGCCACAAAGTCTGCCACAGCCCTCTTCATACCACTCCACCAATAAATTTCCCTGAGATCGTGATACATTTTCATAGAACGTGGGTGTACGGAATACCTGGAATTATGAGCCTCTGCCATTACCTTTCCCGGATATCATCCACATCTGGAGCACATAACCTCTCTTGACACCACATGACACCGTCATCGTTGTCGAGTGAGAATGTTGAAGCCTTGTGATTCAAAATTGCTTCCCTCAATTGTGCCAAAGCCAGATCCCTGAATTGCTTTCCCTTGACTTCTGCTACAAGGGAAGATTCTTCTCCATTACGCACCACGACATCCTCTTCGCCTGAGGTTGAAAGACAGACCCCCATACTAACCAACTGATAAACTTCCCGAGCCAAAAGCCTCTAAACGGCTTCCAAATGTGCCAAGTTAGACATGGATATTTGACTAAGAGCGTCGGCTACCACATTCGCCTTCCCTGGATGGTACAAAATATTCATATCATAGTCCTTGAGCAATTCTAACCACCTCCGCTGCCTTAGGTTCAACTCCTTCTGCTTGAATAAATACTGAAGACTCTTGTGGTCTGTGAACACGTCCACATGGACCCCATAAAGATAATGCCGCCAGATTTTCAATGCAAACACAACCGCCGCGAGCTCTAAATCATGGGTCGTATAATTCTTCTCGTGATTCTTGAGCTGCCTTGAAGCATACGCTATAACTTTACCACATTGCATCAACACACACCCCAAAACAACCCTTGAAGAATCACAATAAACTACAAATCCCTTTGAACCTTCTGGCAAGGTCAACACCGGTGCCGAAGTCAATTTCAATTTCAATTCCTGGAAACTCTTTTCACAAGCATCGAACCAGTGGAACTTAACCGCTTTCTGCGTCAGCTTAGTCAATGGGGAGGCGAGAGTAGAGAATCTCTCCACGAACCTCCGGTAATATCCAGCCAAACCCAAGAAACTGTGAATCTCTGTCGGGGTCATTGGTCTAGGCCAATCCTTTACCGCTGAAATCTTTTGCGGATCAACCCGAATCCCTTCCCTGGAAACAACATGGCCGAAAAAGGTGACTGATTCTAGCCAAAACTCATATTTTGGAAACTTTGCATACAATTGGTGTTGATGAAGAGTCTGCAGAATTGCCCTAAGGTGATTAGCATGATCTTTCTGACTTCGCGAATAAACAAGGATATTGTCAATGAAGACAATCACAAAGGAGTCAAGAAACGGTTTGAAAACCCAATTCATAAGATCTATAAAAGTTGCTGGGGCATTGGTTAGGCCAAAAGACATTACCAAGAATTCGAAGTGCCCATAACGAGTCCTGAAGGCGGTCTTAGGAATATCTTGCTCTCTGATCTTTAACTAGTAATACCCGG
The DNA here is from genome assembly GCA_005239525.1 of Nicotiana knightiana. Lineage (NCBI taxonomy): Eukaryota > Viridiplantae > Streptophyta > Magnoliopsida > Solanales > Solanaceae > Nicotiana > Nicotiana knightiana. Next base: position 212,204 of record ML373477.1, on the reverse strand, counting down.
ACCGTAAATCAATCTTTGAGAAGAACCTAGCACCTTGCAATTGATCAAATAAATCATCTATCCGAGGCAATGGGTATTTATTCTTGATGGTGACCTTGTTGAGTTGCCGATAATCAATACACATCCGAAGCGATCCATCCTTCTACCTGACAAATAGAACCGGTGCGCCCCAAGGCGACACACTAGGCCTAATGAAACCGTTTTCTAATAGATCCTTCAATTTCTCTTTTAACTCTCTCAATTTTGATGGCGCCATTCGGTAGGGTGGAATAGATATTGGCTTCGTATCTGGCAATACATCAATCCCGAAATTAATCTCTCTATCAGGTGGAATCCCAGGAAGCTCATCCGAAAAAACCTCAAGAAACTCATTCACAATAGGTACGAATTCGGGAGCAGGCACCTTTGAAGTTGTGTCCGCAACCCGGACCAAGTGGTAGATACACCCCTTCCTGATCATCTTAGAGGCCTTAAGGTAGGAAATAAACCTGCCTCTTGGCACAATCATTCCCCTTCCATTCAATAACTGGTTCCTCAGGAAACTCGAGCCTCATAATTCTAGCTTGGCAGTCGAGTTTAGCAAAGCACGAGCAGAGCCAATCCATCCCCATAATCACATCAAAATCCACCATTCCTAGCTCAATAAGATCAGTTGTGGTATCCCGACCATACACCGTGACAACACAATTCCTATAGACTCGCACGACCGTAATAGAATCACCAACTGGAGTCGACACGGAGAACGGCTCATGAAGTTGTTCGGGTTCTACCCTAAAACTTGAAGCAACAAAGGGAGTAACATATGACAAAGAAGACTCAGGATCAATAAGAGCAAAAACATCATGTTTTTGAATAGTCAGAATACCTGTGACAACATCTGGAGAAGCCTCTACACTCTGGCGACCACTCAAAGCATAGAACCGACTAGGTCCTCCCCGACCTCGGGGACCACCCCTGGCTGTACCACGCCCTGCTGGTGCTGAAGGGCCTCGGGCTGGTGGGCGTGCTGAAGATGTAATAGCCGAAGAACTAGATGGATGGGCGGCACCCCATCCTGTACCCTGCCTGGATGAAGGGCAGTCTCTATGCATATGACCCCTCACCCCACAACCATAGCATACTGGCCGATCCAGATAACAGGGCTCGGTATGAAATCTCTCGCACTTGGGGCATGGACCCCTCTGCTGCTACTGGAATCTCCCACCTGAACGGCCTGGCTGATGGAACCCCCTACTGTCAGAACTGGCCCCAAAATGACCTCCCTGCTGATGATGATGGTGACGCCCTGGTGGTGGGGCACTAGCTGATGACTAAGCATGAGACTGGGATGGTCCTGATGACCCTCTCCCGGTAACTTGTCTCCCTTCTTCAAAAGAACCCCCATGACTGCCCGCCGACCAGGTTCTACTAATACTCTCTTTCTCCACCCTTATCTTCAATTTCTGAGCCTCCGTAGCCTGGGAAAATCCTACAATCTTCCCATAGTTCATATCTGAATGCAGAGCAGCTGTAGCAGCTTCATTAATAACCAAGGGAGCAAGGCCCTGAACAAACCGGCGAACTCTGGCCTCCATAGTCGGCATCATGTGGACAGCATACTTGGACAAGCGCACGAACTCCATATGATACTCCCACACACTTCTGTTGCCCTGCTTGAGGACCTCAAACTCTATAGCACGGACTGCCATGGTCTCGGCAGGCAAGAAATGGTATATGAAAGCACCTACAAACTCATCCCACCTTGCCGTAGGGCTCCCCTCCCCACGGGAATCCTCCCACATCTAAAACCACGAATACGCTGCTCCCCTCAAACTATAGGAAGCTAACTCGACCCCCTCTATCTCTGTAGCCTTCATAACCCCAAGAGTCTTGTACATCTCATCTATAAAATCTTGAGTGTCGGCCTCCGGGTCGGTGCCTGTGAACTCTGGAGGGGCTAACCGCAAAAACTGGTTGACCCTGGAACCTGAAGAATCCCCTTGCTCGCTTGAGGATGCAGGGGCAGCATGTGATCTTTGGGCCTGGGAGGCCACTAGCTGAGTCAACATCTGAATAGCTCCCTTGAGGTCCCCATCAGAAATACCGGAACCGGAAGCTGGGACAGAAGAAGGATCAGGAACATCAGCGGAAGGGACTATAGCACCCTCCGCTGGATCAGGAATAGGAATATCCTGTCCTGGGATGGAAGAGTCAGGTAGATTCAGGGTCGGGGAATCATTCTTGCCCGCACCACCAAATAAAGAATTCACGGCCACTCCTGGGGTGGCATTGGCCTCTAGGGCGAGTCGAGCTCTCTTCTTGGGTGCCATTTACTAAAAATTAGAACAATGCACGAGTTAAGGATAGACAACCTCACCTCCCACCACATCGCACGATATAGAATAGCAATAAAAGGGTACTTTACTAAATGTCCATGTAGCCCCCTAATTATAGATGTGGTCGACAACACACCGATAAAAAGGGCTCTACTAGACACGGCTCCGAGACATCCTAGGAAACTTTTAAACCTTTGGCTCTGATACCAAGTTTTTCACGCCCCAATACCGAGGGACGAGACCGACGCCCAACCGGATGAACCCGGTCAAGATAACCTGTATTTGTCTTTCCTACCCAACGCATTTCCTCGTGTTCATAATGTACATTTTATAAGTGAAACAGCAAAATAGAATCTAGCATGCGGTTACCACATAAATCCCTTTATTCTTTTAACATTTTCAACATTAGATATTACCAAAACATACATACTAAGTACAACATTCCCGATATGGGACCACGGTGATGAGTAAGTACAACAACTACCCAAAATATGTTTACAACCCACATAGTGTCTACGGAGCCTCTAAGAGTACGGAGAAGAATACATAGACGTGCCGGTAACAAGGCCCCGACTATACCTCAAAAGGAATGACATAAACAAAATGAGTCAAAATGATTTACACACATCGGGAAGTGAGTCTCACCAAGACTGCTAAAAATATGGAGGGAAAAGGCACCACTAACGGCGATCAGTGCTACCTGCTACAGAACTACCTACATCTATTTAAAAGATGTAGCGTCCCCGGCAAAAGGGACATTAGTACCATTGAATAGCACTAGCATGTATGGACAAACCTACTCTAGATAGGATAAACATCAACAATCAACACAAATAGAGGCATCAGATAACAATACACTGAGGCAAGGAAAAACACAAACAAGAGTTACCACCACCCTCATCCCATTTTGCCATCTTTTGGTTAATGTACTTTTAAGTTCATCTTGTTATTATTATTACTGATCCACCGTGTCGTTGTCACACGGAGTCCGCTCTCTGCCCGACCGACTAAGCCATCCTAGGTGAGATCCGAATTTTAATCACATCACATATAACCATCGTGGATTGTTCTCACGGAGTCCGATCTCTGCCCGAATCGGCTAGGCTAACATCGTGGATTGTGCACAGCACACATAGTCCGATCCCTGCCCGATCGGCTAGGCCATCTCAACTGTAAACAGTGAGGACAATAATCATCATCAAATCATAATCATATCACAATATCAAGTCATCCATGTGTACGGTATGGAGTCCGATCCCAGCCAGACCGGATAGTCCTTCTCACCCCTAGGACATTCTCCTGGTACAATTATGGGTGTTTTAGATCACTTACATCAGTTTTAACCTTTTTGATCCCCAACACATATTGTTCTTTCATTCGTCTTCCATATTATTAGAATCCTTTGATTTACATTTCACAATTATTCATCCTTTAATCCATATTTCATAACAATCCATTCCATTAATTCATGTTCCACAACAATTCAACCTCATGTTTCGCATTTGACATCATTACCGTCTCTTTACCCATATTTCATATCATAGCAACTTTTTATTCATAGTTCGTACCATTCTAGTCTTTCATAATTACCACACCCATCATATGCAAGGATCACATATATAGTAGACGAAGCAATTAAATGATCACAACTCATATACTCAAGTAGCACAAGGATATGGTATTAGCATGGAATGACATAGGAACAGATATCCCTCAATTAGGCATACAGAACACATAAATTCCATAGATATCCGACAAGAGAATCATACCCGGAAAGTGTGCATCATGGGTTTATCCTATGAGGATTAGAGTTAGCCATGCACACCTTGAGTTGGAATTTATCTATAATTTCTATCCAAAATCACCAGACCTTCTAACGCTTTCAATCTAATTTACAATGTGACACATTCAAACTTAGAGTTAGGAACCTTGTACTAATTTAGGCATTTTATCAACTATTATGTGGTCCTTTAGATTAACTACCCCTTTTTAGTGAAAGATTTCCCTAGCTTACTTCCCTTTGCTAGATTATGGAAGATTATTCACATGCATGCAAGGTTTCACTCTTTATCTTCATGACCCAACATATGTGTGTTTTATTCTTACACAAAATCTGAGAAATTGGGGAAATAGGGTGAAGACTTATCTCTTCGAGTGAAGAAGATGACAATGACTCGATAATTTCCGGGCTTGAGTGATTTTGGAAAACTAAATTAGATGATGTTGAAACCTTATATCTCAAGAACTCTCTTCTTCTCTCTCTATTTTTGGTCAGAAGATCGTTAAAAATGAAGGGAAGAGGTGTTTTATAAAACAGGGGTTTGAGTTTTAAATTTAGAAAATAGGAGCCCCGACACAGAGATGCGGTCAGGAATGCGATCGCAATCCTACTATGTGGTCCGCATTCCTATCGCATAAATGGCCCTCGAAATGGGCCTAAAGGAGACCGGACTACCTAGGTATGTGACCACTATGCGGTCCGCATACCTGTTATACGATCGCATAGTGCATCGGATAACCTCCCTCGAAAAAACCATGGGGCAAGAATGCGACAACTATGCGGTCCGCATTCATGAAATGCGATCGCATTCTAGGCCGCATAACTGTCCTCGAAATAGACAGCAAACTGTCCAGGTATGCGACCACTATGCGGTCCGCATACTTGTTATGCAATCGCATAGTGCATCGCATAACCCCGCAATTTCTGGAAAATTTAATCTTTCAAGTTCTGGGATACTTTTTACTCAAAATAGGTCCGTTTTAAGAATTTCTACAGGGACTTACTCGGGCATTATTTTTTTTGACATAGAAATTTTACGGGTCTTTACACCAGTGGTGTATGTTAGCCATCTTTACCGACATGGTCGAAGACATTATGGAGGTGTTTATGGATTATTTCTCTGTGGTAGGAGATTCATTCGAAGGTTGTCTCCATAACCTCAAAAGGGTGCTCAAACGATGTGAAACTGGGAGAAGTGTCATTTTATGGTACAAGAAGGAATAGTGCTGGGACATAGAGTGTCCAAAAAGGGGATTGAAGTAGACTATGCGAAAGTTGACGTGATTGAGAAGATACCACCACCTACTTCAGTGAAAGCAGTGAGGAGTTTCCTTGGGTACGCCGGGTTCTACAAGCGTTTCATCAAGGATTTTTCAAAATTTGCTAACCCTTTATGTAAGCTGCTTGAAAAAGACCAGCACTTTATGTTTTCTGATGTTTGCATGTTGGCATTTGAGGAGCTGAAGAAGAGACTGGTGACCACACCCATAATTGTTGCACCCTACTGGGAGCAACCATTTGAACTGATGTGCGATGCTAGTGATTATGTGATAGGAGCGCAGTTGAACTACACAGTCACTGAAAAGGAAATGCTCGTTGTAGTGTTTTCCCTCGACAAATTCAGGTCATATTTGATTGGATCAAAAGTTATTATTTATAATGACCATGCAACCATTAGGTACTTGATAGCAAAGAAGGATTCAAAGCCCTACCTGATTCGCTAGGTTCTGTTGCTACAAGAGTTTGACCTGGAAATTCGTGACCGGCAGGAGACAGACAACCAAGTGGCAGACCACCTCTCAAGGTTGAAAGGGGCAGAAAAGAGAACAGAGGTTGGAGATATCATCGAGACTTTCCCGGATGAGCAATTACTGGCAATGACAATGGTTGAAGCACCATGGTATGCTGATATTGCTAACTACTTGACATGTGGTATAGTACCGCACGATTTCTCCTCGATTCAAAAGAAAAAGGTTTTTCGGGATTGTCGTGATTATTATTGGGATGATCCTTTATTGTTCAAATTATGTGTTAATAACATGATCCGGCGGTGTATCCCCGAGCAAGATCAACCCTCTGTTTTCCAGGCATGTCGTGCTTCACCATATGGGGGACACTTTGGAGGAGTCCGGACAATAGCAAATGTACTAGAATCAGGACTATACTGGCCTACATTGTTCAAGGATGCTCTTGCCTAGGTCAAAAGCTGTGATGAATGTCAAAACACGGGCAACATATCCCTTCGTCATGAGATGCCAATGATCACAATCCAAGAGGTGGAAGTAGTTGGCATGTAGGGAATCGACTTCATGGGGCCATTTGTCAGCTCTTACGGTAACAAGTATATACTGGTGGCCGTTGACTATGTCTCGAAGTGGGTCGAAGCGGTTTCTATCCCAACCAATGATGCAAAGAGGGTGACCAATTTCCTAAAGAAAAACATCTTCACCCGTTTTGGCACCCCCCCCCCTCCCCCGAGCCATAATCAGCGATGGTGGATCTCACTTTTGTAATAGAGTGTTTGCACTCTTGTTGGAGAAGTATGGAGTTCGACATAAGGTAGCCTCACCGTACCACCCACAAACAAGCGGGCAGGTTGAAGCGTCCAACAGTGAAATTCAAAGTGTCCTCTCAAAACAGTGAATGCAACAAGAACGGATTGGGCCATGAAGTTGGACGATGCATTGTGGGTATACCGCATAGCCTTCAAAACTCCAATTGGTATGTCATCTTACAAGTTGGTTTTTGGTAAGGCATGCCACCTTCTGGTTGAGCTCGAACATAAAGCATTGTGGGCACTGAGGCAGTTGAACTTGGACATGGAAACAGCTGGCACCAACAGAGTTAATGGGATGCATGAGCTTGAGGAATTCTGATTCCACGCATTCGAGAGTGCTCGATTGTATAAAGAAAGGATGAAATTGATGCATGACAAGCACATCTTGGATCGAAACTTCAAACCCGACAAATTAGTGCTACTATACAACTCAAGATTGAGATTGTTCCTAGGTAAGTTGAAGTCCCGATGGTCAGGTCCGTTCAAAGTAGTGCAAATGTTACCGAGTGGAGCTGTAGAGATCGAATCAGAATATGGGACGAACAAATTCACAGTGAATGGATAGAGGTTGAAACAATACCTTGGTATGAGTGAAGAAAAAGGGGACAGTGTGGTGATAACTCTGGAGGAGTCCCAATACACAATGAGGAGTGATGGCAAGAATCTGCGTCGTGTCGCGACGTTAAATCAAGCGCTTCATGGGAGGCAACCCATGATTTTCTTTTGTTTTCCTCTTTGTGTTGTTGTTGTAATTGATATACATGATACTAACCAATTTATGAGTGTGCAGGGCAAGAGTAGGGCATATTGGGAGATGACGGGGTCAAGACGCAACCCCGAGAAGGTAAAAAAAATTGATAAAAATAAAGAAAAATCGGAGCTTCGTCACCGCGACCGTGGAAAATTGCGGCGTGGCCATGGTAAAAGACGTAGGTTCTGTATTCGACTCACCGCGGTGAGACCGCGGCAAGTCATACACATTCTGTGCGTGAACCCTTCATTCACCGTGACCGCGGCGCCACCGTGGTGAACCCCCTCCCCACTGCCACGCCCAGGTAAGTACCATTATTTTTAATTTTTCATTTTTCTTTATAGTTTCCCATACTCTTATAATCTTAACCCCCAAACTCCCATCCCTAAAATCCCCCAACCCCTCCTCTTTCCTTCTTCCTCTCACCCAACGCTCAACTCCCTCCTCCCTTCTCTCATTCTTCCACCTTATACTCCCAACTCCTTTCTCTCATTCCCCTCCCCCCCCCTCCCAACCACCAGGCTCATCTCCCTTCCTCTCTTCAAGTAAGTCTTCTCTCTCTTTTCTCTCTTAATTTTTTTCTTTGTTTTCTTTTCTTTTGTTTGTGTACTGTTTATGTTAATGGTAGATCTCCACCATGTCTAGGTTAAAAATTTTCTTCCTTTTGTAATTTACATTAGTGTGACTTGGTGGAAATACTTGGTGTTGTTAGGTGAAAATCATGTTTGGTGGGTTGATGCTAGTAGAAGATTATGGTTGAAGTTGGGGTGGGGGTGGGGTGGGTTTGTACTCCTATGGGCTAATATATGCATGTCTAGTTCTATGAACATCATGTGTTTGAAAAATTTCCCCAATGAGCTAAATATTGGTAATATGACCATCGTGGTGGGGAAGTCTGAGTAACCACCCGGGGGTCACACAAGTCGAACCCTCTCTAACAATAAACCTTGTTTTGTCAGGTACAATGTCTCAATCCAGGAAACGCAGAACCCAGGCTGGTACAAGCCAGTTTGACTCTACTAGGTTTGTCTTGAAGGCGGCTAAGGAAAGATTTGAAGCAAAGGCAGCCCGGAAGATAATGCATGAAGTACCTATTGACAGGTCCTCTCTGCAGATTGAAAGCCCGGAAATGTTTAAAGAATTGAGGAGACGCCAGTTGGACGTCTTCTTTGAGGAATCAGAGGAGGCGAATATTTTGATGGTCCGGGAATTCTATGCGAATTGCCCGGAACACGCCAACCGGGTGGTCAAAGTCAGAAGAACATGGTAAATGCTTCTCTTGAAGCAATAAGCCGAGCATACCGGCTACCGGTCTTCTCAGGAGCGGAGGATTACTACCAAACCTAACAGACACCATATGTCACTTGGAACCTCTTTCTTCGGTCAATCTGTCTGGGAGGGGAGCCCATATGGATAAAGCATAGAATCAATCTGAACTCCCAATATCTTACTTGGGAAGCTAAATGTTGGCTCACCATCATCTGTAGCTGACTGCTGCCCTCCAGCAACACTACTGATATAAATTCACCTCATGAAGTGGTGGTTTGGTGTTTTGTCAACCGTTATGTGGCCAGGCTAATCCATGATGAAATGTTCATCAGATCTCCGAGATAGTCAAAGGGTTCTAATTCCCTTCACTAGTCACCAGGTTGTGCCGTGCTGCAAATGTCCTCGCGAATCGTTTCATAGATTGGAAGCTCGCAAAGAAGGCCCCTTTCAGGGCCAGCAAAATCACAGTCGGAAAGGAGAAGCCTGTGCCTATTGCTGTGGACAATGAGGACGAGGTGGTGCCTGATGCCGCCCCGCCAATTCCACTTCATGATGAGGCGGGCCCATATCAGCCTCGACGGAGCACCCGGATGTCTACCTTGGAGCAAGATGTTGTTGGCTTACGCATTTCAGTGGATAACCTGAATGACAGAGTTGACACTCTATCCACTCAGAGTGCGAAGTCTGAAAAGAAGATAATGTCCTAGCTCTGAGCGTTAGGGCGCGCCTATCATCTCGACCCGGCCACCGTCTCTGATGAAGACTGAACACCAGGGAAGTCTCCTTACCTCACTATGCATTATTGTTGTTGACATGGGGACATGTCAATTCTTTAATTGTGGGGTGGGGGATACTGTTTGTTGTTGTATATATAATTGTTGGTAGGTTGATTAGTTTGTTGGTAGTTGAATTGTTTGAATATATATTGATTAGTGTTGACTTGGCCCGAATACGGACACCTTTCAACAGGTCTCTTGAGGTTTTTGAGTCGAATTACAAAAAAAAAAAAATTTACCCAGGACTCTTCCCGACGATGGACCTATTTCTTGAGGGAAGTGAGTCTATAGAAAACACAAAAAGATTTTTTTTTGTTAGGTAGTGTATCAAGTCCCCCTTGGTTTTTCTTTATACCACGGTTCTTTTCCAAGGGTTTTCATTTGAACCGGGTGTTGTTAGTTTTTTTCTTTTTAGTTTAGGAGTCTTGGGCGAAAATCAAAGATGGGAATAGGGCCCTTAACTCTATGATACCCTGAATAAAGATTACTTTAGTGGGACACTTAGGCTCTTTAGTCGACTCTAATAAGGCCTTAAATTGTGTGTCCCTGAATAACTCAAGTGCTTAAAGTAGAGTGTCCGATAATCCTAACTGAATTGAGTCATGTGCCATGTGTGAGTGAGGCTTTGTGTACTCTGTGCTAACACTCAATGCCTAGAACTTGCCTTGTGTGTGTGCAAAGTGAAATGGTAGTCTTGTTTGGTCTTGAAAGTGATATAGGCATTTCTTTGCTTAACCCATCTGTATTGTTTGTCCCACCTAATTGTACATATCTTAGTCAACCCCGTTGCGCCTATAAGCCTGTTTTCTTTGGCAACCACATTACAAGCCTGACCCAAGTTTAAATGGCCTATCTTATTGAATCTTATCACCTCTTAGAAGCACTCGAAGTGTAATGGATATGAAAAGAAATATAAGTGTGGGGTGGTTGATTGGGATATTAAGTGGAATTAAGGAAGCATAAAAAAGTGCACTGTTTGATAAGCAATACTATAGGCCACCAAAAAAAAAAAGAGAGAAGACTCAACTTGGTGGTGGATATTAAAAGAAAAGTGTGCTTAAAAGAATAAGGGGTTAACACGATAGTGTAATGGTGGAATGAAGGTTGACAAAATCAAGGGCTAAAAGTACACAATGTAGTGGAGTGCTTAGGAAGGTGCAGTCACTATACCCATATGTATCATACCCATCCCGCAGCCAACATTACAACCAAATAAAGTCCTATTTGATTCTAGACCGAATGAGATCGATTAGTCGAGTATTACACTACGGACGAGCCTATGGTACGTTGTTTGTGGCATAGGAATTTGTTTCTGATGGTGAGTGAAATGTCATATTCGAGTTCCTCAGTGTGTGATTTGTAAATAACATAAGTCTCTTTTGTAGTGAGTAGGCACATGATTCAGGAAGGGAAGGTAAAAATGGACCTCTGACTAAGAGTAGGAGAGTCGGTTAGGGATATTGCGTGGCTGTAAAGGAGTCCACTCTCGAGGCTAAGATGTCGAGCTGAAGTACTCTACCTGCGTGAAGATTTCTGGGTATAAAGAGTGAGGAAGGTAACCTGTGAGGATTAGGCCGTAGAGTGTGGTTTTGTTTCTCGAGGACGAGCAACGGTTTAAGTGTGGGGTGTTGATAGTAGGCTATATAGACGCTATTTTCATTCCTAATGAACCATACTATAGTGTTGTTTTAAGTGCAAAAATGATAACAAAATGCTCTATATAGTATTTTTATGCTTTGCAGGAAATAATCCAGGATGGTTGGAGTGGGGCCCACCGTGACCGCAGTCGACCGTGGCTGGAACGCGGTGGGAAAAACAATACGAGGCAGAACTTATGCAAACCACCAGGTCGCACCGTGTTCTGCCGCGGCCGCGGCCGATCCGGAAAGAGCCCAGAAAATGCAGGGACTTAAGTGCAAAAATGGGAGAAATTAGCCTAGCCCTATTTAAACCCTATAAACTCGTCCAAGAAAGAAAAAGGCTTGTTTTTTAGACTCACTTTGGACGCAAGAACAAGTGTGAGAAGACCAGGCTACAATTCGAGTTTTTTTATTCTCCATCTTTTGTTAATATTTTGGGAATTATGAATTATTTCATGCTTTCTTTGTGTTTTAGCATGAGTAGCTAAACAATCTGTCTAGGGTTGATGGAACCAATTGTTAGATGAAGTTTTGACTCAATATTTTTATAATCGATCCTGGTTTAATATAAGATTGTTCAACTATGCTTTGTATGGTGATTAATTGAATGGGCCCTTGATTAATCGTGTCTAATTTCTTGGTGTTACTTGAGAAAGAATAACAGGTTAGATTGTTGTTGAACAACACCACTTTTGGGTAATTGAAGAGATTCATTACTTAAATTTAAAAGTGGGGTTAGAGATAATGAAACTTTGGTGGGATAAATTAGAGCTACATAAATTATCAGCTAGAGTAGTTCGAGAGAATTCTCTAGTAAATTACTGTAGTTGGTCGAGAGATAATTGCAGTAACCCATAGCTCATAATCCTCATAGAGTAACACGGTGAGAGTATAGCAAAAGAGTCAGAATTAGTCTAGCAATTGGGGAAATCCCTGCCCTAGATCTTTCTACCGTTGAGTTATCTTTAATATTAAATATTGTTAGTTTTTAATATCATTCCCTTTAGTTAATAAATCTAAACAATTATTGATAAAAATACGGCACCCGAAAATTGTCTGAGCTTACATTAACATCACTGAGAGTTGTAATAGGTAGGTTAGTTCCCTGAGGATTCGACTCCGGATTATATTTGCAACGACCACTTTGTCTTTTATAAGGCATAGTTGGGCGTGATCACCACACCATGACAAGACGGTGAAAGCGCTGTAGGATATTGATATCACGCGCATTAGTGACGCAGTGCCACAGGAGGCTGCTGCTCCTGCTGAGATTCAGATCCCCAATCCAGCTGACATAGACATTGCAGATTCCCAGACACCTGCCTCTCCTTAGGCCACCGTGGCATCCACAGCCCGCCATTGCACAGCCTTCAGTCGCATTGTCAGCTCTTTCAAAGCTAGGTCTCTTAGCTCAGCATACAAATCCTAAGGTAGACCGGCTTCTGAAGGACCTCCCCACACTTATCAGGCAGGCATTGACTCCCATCCAATCCTCAAGGACAGCACTCCAACAGCAGCATACATCTTATGAGGATCGCCTGAAGCAGATTGAGGTGAGGCTGGAAAAAGTTGAGCGGGGTGAGGTTGGAGGCATGCCAAAGCTCCGTACAGAGATTGATACACTAAAGGGTGAGATCCACAAAATGCAAAACCTGGAGTTCGATCTATCTTCCTTCATGCCAAAGGAAGGAGAGCAGGGAGCTGGCACGTCCATTGTTGGGCTAGATCTTAATTTCACTACCCTGATGACAGCTCCCAAGCCACAGACTGTCGGAGCTTCCCAGACTCCAGCTCCCCTTACACCATTGACATCTCTTCTGGGGAATATTCCGGACATACTGCAGAGTCCGAGGATGGGGAGACATATGAGGAGGAAACTGATGAGGAGGCATTGTTCGAGGAGGAATAGGGTCCTCAGGATAAAGGGAAGCAGGTTGCTGTCACTACAGCTGCAGAAGAAGAAGAAGAAGAAGAAGAAGAAGAAGAACCAGTTGTACAGAAGGCAATTGTGCACTCGCTAGCAGATATGGTCACCCAAGCCCATCCATCGACCACCAGCCATCATCGAGTGAGAATAGAAGCTCACAAGCCCCAACTCCTTCATCAGGACAGTTGGAGACCCCTCCTCCATCCATGGAGGTCACCCCTCAGGCTGAGATCCCATTAGCCACAGCTTCAGTACCACCGAGTGACCCCACTGCATTTCAGCTTGATTCAGCTTCCCATAGTGCTTAGTGCGCCCCAGGGATCCCCTCAACTTTGTTCTTATACATTAGGGACAATGCATGCTTTTTAGTTGGAGGTGGGATAACTACTTTTTGTAATCCTTGTATATATGTTTGTAATCTTTGTTTTTTTGTTTGTAATCCTTGTGTATACTTTTGTGACCTTTGTATATATTTTTTAAAAAAACAATAGATAGTTGTATGCATAGCGTCCTTAGTAGTTAGTAATGAATTCCCCTTGGTTTTTCTTCGCCGAGTTCTTTTCCAAGGGTGTAATAGTAGAACCATGGTAGTAATATGAAACATTTTGACTGGTTTGGTGTGATTGTACAGTTTCAAGCATGTATGTCTGTAAATAAATTGTACCCTTCTATATATATATATATATATGTTATTTGTGTGAAGTTGAGGCTCGCTCCTTGACTTTATGTTTACTTAGAATTGTACATATAATATGATGAAAGCTTTAAGTTGTCGAGTGTTCGCTCGAGAGCTAAAACTGCGTTGAGTCAAACAGTTCATGTGCCATGTGTGTTAGTATTTGTGTAAATAATTCTTGTGTTTACTTCTGTCATCTAGAACTTGCCCGGTTGGTCTTTCAATGCTAATGATACTTACGGTTGGTTGGAGAGATGACCTTAGGCATTCTTTGTGTTATTTGAAAAACCCCTTTAGCCTTTCAAGCTACCCATTGTATAAATATTACCACTAGTTACCCCATTTGAGCCTTCAACCTTTTCTTTGGCCACCTCATTATAAACCTTTCCCCTTTTGTAATATAATTCCCTCTTTGAACCCGTCCCTCCTTGAACAGTGAGAATGAGGCAAAACGCCTAAGTTGGGGTTGTGGTGTCAAGTTGGAAATTGGTAAGGTTGTATATTGATTGTAGGACCATAAACCTCAAAATGTTCATGTGAAGTTATTCAAACCCCAAAAGAAAACTATAAAAAAAAGAGAAAAGAAAAGAAAAAGAGATATATGCATGTATATAAATATGGAGCCTTTAAGAAAATTAGAGAGGTATTTAAGGTGGTTCTATGTTGGTAACCAGATACCAATGAGGGCTGTGTGGGTTGAAAAGAAACAAAGTGCAACAAGAAATAAAAATGTGAGTAGTGTTTAAGGAGGGTGGTGTGGTGTCAAGTTGGAAATTGGTAAGGTTGTATATTGATTGTAGGACCATAAACCTCAAAATGCTCATGTGAAGTTATTCAAGCTCCAAAAGAAAACTATAAAAAAAAAAGAGAAAAAGAGAAAAGAAAAGAAAAAGAGATATATGCATGTATATAAATATGGAGCCTTGAAGAAAATTAGAGAGGTATTTAAGGTGGTTCTATGTTGGTAACTAGATACCAATGAGGGTTGTGTGGGTTGAAAAGAAACAAAGTGCAACAAGAAAGAAAAATGTGAGTAGTGTTCAAGGAGGGTGTAGTCACTTGTATTCCAAATGTTTATCCGACCCTTTCCTAAACCTACATTACAAGCTTAAAAAGTCCTTATGGGATCTCCAACCGAACGTTTTTATAATAGGCGGCGAATTAAAATAAGGGCAAGCCTATGGCATGGTATGTAGTAACACTTGAAATTCGTTGTGAGAGTGAGTGTCTTTGTGAATTTGTCCCTCTTGTTGTCATTGTAAATATTGGGATTTTGGGACTTTCTTTCTTGTGAGGGTACATGAACTGCGAGGTTTAACGGAAGTTGAGTTCTTGAAGTTGAATGCAAGTGCGCTTAGCTGAGAGTAATGTTTTGTCAATTTGGTTGAGGCTCAAAGTTCACAGGTTGATTGACTTCTGTGTAAATAATAACAATGTTCAAGAAGGGTAAATAAATGAAAGTACGTGCTTGTAAAACTGATGATTAAAACCGTCCGCGGTCACTACTGTTCCATGTCGATTAGTTAGAAGTCTAGAATAGGATAGTGTTGTTTTAGTTGCTTGAGGAAAGGCAAGAGTTTAAGTTGGGGGTGTTGATGTGCCGTAGAATTTCGGCACATTTAATACCAATTGTCAGATTTTAGCTCATTTCAAATGCAATTGTCAGTTATACTTATGTAATTTTGATGTTTTGCAGTGCATGAGGCTTGAGGACCCAAAAACATGGAAATGAAATTGAGAAGCCGCAAAAGAGCAAGAAATTGACAAAGTGCAATCGCAAACTAAACATGTGGGCCGCAATCAAACATGTGAACTGCAGAATGCTCAAGAAGACCGCAAAGTACAACAACTTGTTTAGTCGTTCCAAGCAAAGAAAATGTGGTCTACTATGCGACCGCATAACAACAATGCGGGCCGCATAATGGATCACAAACCTCCGGTAGAGTTGCTGAGCCCAGAAATGCGATGGCAAGATGCGATCGCATATCAACAATGCGGACTGCATAATCCCTTTGCGACGACTACCTGGAACCTAGGTCTGAGAAGATGCGATGGAATTGAATAGAATGCGGACCACATGTCTGTTATGCGACAGATATGCGGTCACATAACTTGCTTAAAAGGGTATTTTGGTCTGAAATTGACCCCGACTTTTAGCCCACTATAAATAGATTTATTAGGGTTTTGTGGGGGCATCTTGTCTGAAAAAGGAGCTACATTCCAAGCATTGAATATTCCCATCTTTTGGAAGTTTGAGAGAGAAGAATCTTGCACTTTTGTAAGCATTATGACACTTAATATTCTCTTCTTTTTATATTTTAGCATGTGTGGCTAGTTTTAAATACTAAGGTTGTGGACCCTAAATGGGTGTAATGTTAATGGGTGTTTACCATTGAATATATATATAATGGTTGGTTGATATATATTTATTTCTCATTCTTCATTTATTGTTGGTGGTTGAAAACATTAACAAGTTCCATTATACTCTTTCTTTACTTGGAAAAGTGGGTAAGGGTTTGGTAGAAGTAAATATCAAGAACTCAAGGCTTTAAACCTTGTTTAATAATCGCTTAGGAATAAGTATATTTTATTTGGCATAAATTGGTTATTCTTAAGTGAAACTCTTTTATATTTGGAAAAGTATTAAAGAGGAAACACCACTCAACTATTGAAAAATATTGGGTAGTCATTTAGAAATCATTTGCATATCAAAAGGGCTTTCCGTTAGAAATATATCATATTAACACCAATAGCATTACATTTCATTAAGGGGACACAACCTTGGTTTAGTTAATCAAATTAATTACAATCTTATACAATCACACTTGTTACTATTTCACTCAATTACAATGCACTCAATTACAATACTCTTGTTACGCTAACAGAATAGAATCACGATTTAAGTTAAGCTTTACACTATTCAAGTAATCCTTTCACGCCTATTCCTTGTGGGATTCGACCCCAACCTAGGTGGATTATTATATTTGACATCGACCGCTTTACACTATTTTAAGGTGTAATTTGAGCGTATCAGGACCAAGGGTTTGGTTGTGAAGATGGACGATAAGGCTAACCGCGGCTTTTGGGAAGCTACTTCTACATGCGGATAGAGCACCTTGTGGTGAACTCGGAAGGGTTCCCAGAGACATAGAACTTTGCTCGTGAGTTTCCCTCTGTTTATTTTGTGATTTCCCTTAGGATGATCGTTGACTGTCTTCCTTTCAGAGACTTTGCTCAAGATTTATTTTGTTTGCTTGTTTATTTTTTTGTTTTCTGTAGCTGAGAAGTTACCTCCCCCGCTAGTTGCAGACATCCGCGAGTAGGTGAGCGCAATTCTTCCCCACACGATTGGGATTCGTGAATGGGAGTCTTTTCATGAGAAGTTTGGGCGTAAGCCTCTTACTGGTTAGTTGTCTTGTAGCCTTTCTTTTGCTCCATGCACAGTTTCTTTAACTTCGTCATTATATGATCTAATTCCTCATTGTCGACAAGTTGGAGAGTGAGAAGGACGAGGGCTCCTCCGCTCGCATTCTGTCAACTGTTGTCCTCTATCCGGCCTGCACCAAGGGTTACTGCGGGCGAGGATACAGGGAGACTAGCTGCTAGTCAAACTGCGCATGTGGCCGAGGCTGTACGCTTGGAAGTTTCTACCCAGCCGGAGACTCCAGTCCCTGCAGTTCGCTCAACAGAAGAATCTTCCCTTGTTGATAGTGGAGAGTCCATGTCGAAGATACGAAGGGTAGTGCTAGAAGAGGCCTCTGTAGCCGAAACGTCCTCGAGGGGCAACCTTGTTTCGCCGGTTCCTGAAATCAGTAGTGGGGCTAACCAGGAGGTGGAGGCGAGGCATGTTGCGAATGCTCAGGAGGCTAGTATAGCGGAGGTATAGAGCCCCGAGGCCACCGTAGTTGTACCGAGTAGACCATCATCATCCCGGCATAATCGTGCCTCTTCTTCGGCCGAAGAGAAAGGAAAAAGCATCGTGGTTGAGGATTAGAGACTGAATCCGATATCGACCATGATGACATGAGGATGTTCGAGGAGGGATTTACCAGTACTGTGGTAACGGCGGAAGGCCCCTCTCGCATACTCTAAATTCTGTCGGATCTCAACCTGCTACAGGATATGGTGGATTTGGTGCCGCAGTTTGATCTCCAATGTTCCGCCACTGAAAGAAGAGCTCTTAGGGAGGTCAGCGATTCTCAGTTGTCGCGTGGTGTAGCCGCGATGGGCTTGAGGGTGAGTTCCTTTTTGTCCTCTTTGTTTTGCGACCCTTTATCTTTATTGACTCTTTCTTTTTGTTTCAGCAGACTTACTTGCTGGAGGTCGAAAGCGCTCGCAGGGCTGAGACGCGGGCCAAGATTTTTCTGAAAATGGCCGAGAAGTATCAGCGGTATCGTAACAGATGTCGTGAGTTGCATGAGCGGCTTAGAGAGGGCGTCGATACTCAGTCTACCATTAGGAGTTGGAGAAAAGAGATGAGGACCTGATGCGGTCTATCCGCAGGTGTAGTGAACTCGAGGAGCTACTTCATGCCAAGAACGAGGAGCTTGAGGTGGGCAAAGGGGTCGCCGCGGAGTGAGAGGACCTTCAGGCCAAGGTGTTGTCATTACGAGCTGAGCTCAAATAAAATGCTGCTAGGCTCGAGTGTTAGCTTTGGCGAGGGATGCGAAGCTAGAGGACACTATACACGTCCTCAAATCTAAGTAGGAATCCGAAAGGGAGGCGGCCACAATGAGGGAGGCGAGGCTTGAGGAACGCATCGGCGAAATTGACTAGGAAGCTTCAAACTTGGGAGACCGGGTCATGACCCTCGAGGCTGAGAAGGCACAATTGTTGGATCGGGTTGAATCTGCCTCTGCCGTTGTTCCTCGCCACTTGCATGAGATGTGGGTTCATGCCAAGACCTAACGGGATATCTACAACGGTTTGTGGGAGGCGGGAAGTGTTTCTGAGGCCGCCTTTGAAGACGCTCGGGTGAAGGCACGTGAGGCTCGTGTTAACTATGGCTACGACCCCGCGACACCGGAGGTTGTTGAGGGCGCCGATGTTGAGGATGGGATTCTTGATGATGACGATGGGGAGAACGGCGATGGAGATGACGCCGAGTGAAATGTTGCTGCAGTTTTCATACTTAGTTTTTTTGGTGTTCTTCTTGTTTGTTTTCATTTCTTTTTTTTTTGTGGGCTTGTTCTGGCCTTTGTAAGATGTGGTTGTTGCGCATGTACATTCTAATGAAACGACTACTTTGCCTTTGTTTGTGTATCTTTTGATTTTTTTTTCCTTCCCTCACGTTTGTTGCATATAATACCTTTTGCGTTGACCTTCAGATTTCTTTGTGACGAGTCCCTGATCCTTTTAATTGGAAATACGACCTTGCCCAGATCAAGTTGGAACTCATCGTGTGAGTCCGAATGAAGTCACTTTGGATCTGTAAATCCGGGCGAGGTCGAATTCTGATTTGTCGACTTAGGCGGAACCAAACTTAATGCAAACGAGGTCGAATTCAAACTCGCCATCTTGGGCAAAGTCAGTTTCGACTTGTATATTCGAACGAGGTCGAATTTGGAATTTCCATCTAGGGCGAAGTCCATTTCTGACTTGTGTATTCGAACGAGGTCGAATTTGGAATTTCCATCTTGGGTGACGTCAGTTTCTGACTTATGTATTCGAGTCGAGCGAGGTCGAATTTGTAATTTCCATCTTTGGGTGAGGTTAGTTTCTGACTTATGTATTCGAGCGAGGTCGAATATGAAATTTCCATCTTGGGCGAAGTCCGCTGACTTGTGTATCTGAACGAGGTCAAATTTGGAATTGCCATCTTGGGTGAAGTCAGTTTCTGACTTATGTATTCAAGCGAGGTCGAATTTGGAATTGCCATTCTTGGGTGAAGTCAATTCCTGACTTGTGTATTCGAATGAGGTCAAATTTTCTTTTTGTTTGGCGACGATCGATGGCCGTAAGGATATTAATTCGAGCGAGGTCAAAATTATAACCCATCGTAAGGTCGAGCGAGGTCGAACTTTCTTTTCATTTGGCGACAGCCGATGGCCGTTAGGTTGTTAATTTGAGCAAGGTCGAAATTATAACCCATTTAAAGTCGAGCGAGGTCGGACTTTCTTTCCGTTTGGCGACGGCTGATGGCCGTTTGGGTGTTAATTCAAGCGAGGTCGAAATTATAACCCATTGTAAAGTCGAGCGAAGTCAGACTTTCTTTTCGCTTGGCGATGGCCGATGGCCATAAGGGTGTTAATTCGAGCGAGGTCGAAATTATAACCCATTGTAAAGTCGAGCGAGGCCGGACTTTCTTTTCATTTAGCGACGGCCGATGGCCGTTTGGGTGTTAATTCGAGCGAGGTCGAAATTATAACCCATTGTAAAGTCGAGCGAGGTCGGACTTTCTTTTCGTTTGGCGAAGGCCGATGGCCGTAAGGGTGTTAATTCGAGCGAGGTCAAAATTATAACCCATTGTAAAGTCAAGCGAGGTCGGACTTTATTTCCGTTTAGCGACAGCCGATGGCCGTTTAGGTGTTAATTCGAGCGAGGTAGAAATTATAACCCATTGTAAAGTCAAGCAAGGTCAGACTTTCTTTTTGTTTGGCGACGGTCGATAGTCGTAAGGGTGTTAATTCGAGCGAGGTCGAAATTATAGCCCATTTTATTATCTTTTGGAGAACACCACTCGTCGCCGTATCGTTTATGCATGCGCCGGGGCGAATCCTGGTTCGCTTAGTTTTGCTTTCATTGGAGAGTATTGTGCATTTCCCGGGAGAGTCCCAGTTCTGGAGATTTTTTCTCAGCAGTCAACCCGTGCTGAACCATTTTTGATATTTGTAGTGTGGGACGACTTGGCTCTGCTCGGTCGTTGTCTGCGAGACGGCATGGTACAAAACCCTTTCCTGGGGTGTTTTGGTGGCGTCCGTTCCTTATTCGTGTACCTACGAGAGTGCTAGTGTACTTGTTTTGTACCGAAAAAAGAACGTGATAAATTAAACTCAAATGAAGTTATGTTACCTTAGCCCGGCAAGTCGGTAGAAGGAGGAATGGCGCTATATGGTCGCTCACTTCGCCTCGTGCTCGAATAATGGTTTCAGGCTTGGTAGCCGCGTTCGGCCTCATTGTTAATTGCGCCTAGGCTTCTCGTGGGTTGGATCTACACCTTGCTCGTTGGGATATTGAGACCGAGTCACAGTCCGAACCCGTCCGATATGCACAAATAAAGGGAAACATGTCATACTTTGTTCATAAATCATCCAGTGCGTATGTGTACGAAGATGAAGCAGGATATGCCCGCTATTTCAAAGGATCACATAGCAGGCTATCGTCTCTTCCTAAGAGGTGGAAGTACAGTCTGGTATGTAAGGTGAATACGTCGAATAGGATTGTGGTCATGCCAAGCGCATAGTGACCGCGATTTTATTTTAAACATACATATGACGATCCAAGCCCCTTGTTACATGTGAGGTGTGGGTTTTGCATAGACGTCGGATATGGTCTCGATTTTATGTGGAGATATGACCCAGATTAGGTTGGTTATATCAACCATTCACCTTCTACTTTTTTGAGTTGGTGTTCACACCGAGATGGTGAGGCCATGACAGCCGGGAAGTGGTATTTTGGCTAGTTTTAGATCTAAAGGAAACAAGAATTTTGACTAGGAAATTCTCATAGATGACGCCAAATTGTTTATGCAAAAAGTTCTAAGCTTTTTGGTTAAACTAGTTAATGAAGAAAATAACAGGTAAATCTTAGCTAAACGTAATTAACTCTAGATCTAAGCATAGTGAATCATGATAATCGAACAAGATCAAGTTTATATAGCTTCTCTTAAGTTTATAACAAAGCATCTAACACAAATGATAAGCTTACATATTTGATACATCGTTCCATACTTGTAAGAGCAAAGAGGGACGGAATGCTATTGATAATTGCGGGACATTTCTTGGTTGACTCAGCCACGGGGTCTTCTATGATTTGCAACTAGAGTCTAGGCCTTTAACTTGTTAGAAGTCTTCTCCTATTCCTCTGTTCCCTTCTCCCTCTTTTGGGAGTCAGGCCTCCCTTTTTCTTGCTTTCTTACCTTCTATTTATACTACCCGTGTTACCTTTTGTCCAATTGTCTTTGACCAGAATGTTCTCTCTTGATTATGTTTTTCATTATTCCCCTCAACCTTTACGACAAGTCATTCGCCATACAAACTTAGTGATGGCTCGATCTCGGTCATGGCCGAGATGTTTATTATGGCCGTACCTCATGAGCACGGACACAACTTAGTCGACCCTCTATTACTCCCATCAACGTTGGTCCTTATGGATAGATTTTGACACATACATTTATCAGCAGCAATATAAATAGTTTCACTTCCTACATGTGAGCTAGAATTTTTATTAAGGAAAGTAAAATTATATATAATATTAAACACATGAGACAATGAGAGACTTGAAAAAACAAGTAAAAACAGAAGGAACGACTTAATTATTCTGCGGATCAAAGAGCAGCGTCATTCCACATTCATTATTTTAGTAAAGAAGAGGCATTTTGGGCCGACTACTACGACTACATGCCCATCTAGTGCAACGATTTAGGGGCATTTGCATCTATACCCGTTTTTTGGGTCACGTTTTAACTTATACTCGCTTTGCAAAAAGAATTACAAGCGTACTCACTTTTCGCGTAACTTCAGGCATATGGGCCTGAAGTATCAAAAAATTTTGCCTGAAGTGGAGCAAAACTTTAGATATTTTTGCATGAAGTTTGGCCTGACTTGCAAAGGCAATCACACAAACTTCAATTCATAGTGTAAATGGCAAAACTTCAGTTCAATAAAACAACATCATGTGTTGGCTGAAGTTTTTATTTGTAATTGCTGAACTTCAGCATCCTAGTAGCTGAAGCTTTGTTTGTAATTGCTGAACTTCACCATTCTAGTAGCTGAAACTTTATTCTGAAATCCAATAGCCAATTGTTGGCTACGAAAACCAGCCCAGCAATAAGCTCAATTCTTTAGTTACATACGGAGGCGGGCTTGTGCACGAACGGAATAACGTAGGTGCACGAGAGTACTTCAAAGGGAACCCAACTAGCTTGCATGGGTGGCTTTTATTAATCTTTCAAGTGACCTATATAAAAATTATTTTACACTAACATATAAAAGTTTAAACTTTATTCAAAATAATACAAAATCGAACAACTAGAGAAACACAACTAGTTTTCATGGGTGGCATTTGTTGTCGAATAAAATATTATCTGAAGTTAAAGTTGAACAAAGTATTTGAAAGTTGAGCCTGTTTGGCCATAAAAGTTTTTTCACTTTTTTTCGAAAATTTTTGACTTTTTTTCAAAATTAATATTTGACCATAAAATTTTTAATTTTCACTTGAAGATGAATTTTAAAATTTTTCGGAAATTTGAAGAACTCCAAATAGTTGTTTTTCAAAATTTTCACTTAGATCACTCATAAAAATTTAAAAGCAACCCAAAATTATATTTATGTCCAAACACAACTCTAATTTTCAGATACCATTTTCACTTAAAAACAAATTTAACTTTTTTTCGGAATTTTACAATTCTTATGTCGAAACGCCCCCTAAAATTTATGTTTGGACATTAATCTGACTGGACAAAAAGTTGAAGATTCATTTCATTTGGAGTACTTGTAAAAAATTATAGTAATATTTTCACCAGAATTTCAAATATTGTAAACAATTTTCAAGTACCAAAACATTATTTGTGGGGTCTTATGCCTAGCCATTCCTCTTTTTGCTAGGTATATTTTGTAAAGTCACTTTAAAAAGTAAACATCCCTAACATCCACATATTTTTTTACACATCATTAAATTTTTTAGTATGACCTGGAGTCTGAGCTGGGCATCCACATATCAAATACTCCTATCCACTAAGCTGTATCTATCACATATCACAAATATAGTAATACAAAATTACAAATTTTAACCATGTTAATAAGAGCCACTATTTTTTTTTATCTAAATTTAATAAATATACATATTTAATCAATTTGGCTAACACAAATATATTATTTGAGTAAAAGCTATAGGGTTCGACCGAATCCTTAGCTCGACTTCTACCTTCGCCACTGATCTCACTTGACCAAAAAAAAATTAAATTTTGTGTCACTTGGAGTACTTGTCAAGTTTTGTATAATATTTTATCAAATTTTCAAATAGAGTTGAATATTTTCAAATATATCAAAATGGATTACTTATTATTTATGGTCAAAATGAGCAAGTTTTTAGGAATTTTAAGGTCGGACTCTCCATAGCACATGATTAGTCATTTCACTATTTGCTATGCATGCTTTCTAAAGTCACTTTAAAGGGAAACATTGTTTAGCATCCACATGTTTTAATACACTTTTAGGTAGAGATCGGGGCGGAGCTAGAGATCAAAGTATGTGTTCGATCAAATTTAATAATTTTGATCCAAATTTTATACTTTTTCTGTTTTTTTTTGTGTGAATTTATTTAATTAGGCACGAAGTTTAAGGAAATATGAACACTTTTAGAATTTGTGGTTCTAAGTAAGTCAAAAAGGGTCCTAAAATATTTGTATGGTTATATAAGCTTCTCATTAAGGATAAAATTGATAGTTTAAGCTAAATTGTTTCTAAATTTAGAAAGGGGTCATTCGTTTTGGAATGTATCAAAAAGGAAATAAATTCACATAAACTGGAACGAAAAGAATATTTTTCTTAAGAAATTCATGTAATATATATGAATTATTAATTTAGAATTTAGTTACATAAAAGAGTTAGAATCCTAAACTCATAAACTTTAAATTCTGACTCGCCACAATGTATAAAGGGCAGCGCCGTGCACAAGACATCCTGCATTCGCGCAGGGTTCGGGTAATGGTTGTACTCCAAGGGATGTGATATAAACAATCTACCATAATGCAAGGATTAGTGACTTCTTCCACCGCTCGGCCACCGTGTATAGATCATACTCCATCCGTTTCAATTTATATAATTTATTTTCTTTTTAGTACGTGCCAAAAAGAATGACCCCTTTCCCTATTTGGAAATAATTACCTTTATGCAATGATTTATATGTTAGTAAACTGTATTTGTAAAATAATTCTGGAGAAAATAAAATAACATATAAACAAAAATATAAACGAAATAGAAGTTAATTCGAGCCCACTGAATTCACAGTGTTTTCTTAAGGAATTTAACCCCCTCCCATTACCCAAGGTTGTGGATTATTCCGAATACAAAGTTCGGTAACAAATCACACATGAAAAATCTGAGAGAATGAACTTTTAGCCAATGTTGTGCTCAAAACTGAAGAGGCGCAACTCTTTAGAATGACCATTTATGTAAAACGGCCATAACATAAATGGCTATTTTACGCAACAATAAACTGGGAATTAAAGAGGGAGGTTAATTTTCCGTTACAAAAGACGAAGCCAAGACGACGACGGTGCGAGACTTGCCTTCTTCTCAACTGTTTAAGAGCAAGAAGAAGAGCAATTGTATATATAGCCATCAAAAACCTTTTCTTCTTCCAATATGGGATAATGTCCCTTTGTCAAGGAGAGAAACTCAAATATTTCATTTTCCCTCCATTTCTCATTCACCCTCTTTTAAGCTACATTAAAGCTTAATAACCCAACATTATAGCCACATAAAATAAATATGTCTTATTTTACACTACAAATTTAAAAGTTTTATCTCTTTTCTTAAATATTATATCCAGTTAAATAAGTTCATATAAATTGAAACCGAGCCGGAGTGACTATTAATTTGTCAATATGACCTGGAGTCTGAGCTGGGGATCCACATATCAAAATACTCCTATCCACTAGTCTCGTATATTTAACAAATCACATCGTACCTTATTCCTTTGCCCTTTGGTTTCTTGAAAAGGCCGTCTTGATTGTGGATGATATTTTCTTATGTATCTCTTTTTTTTTTAAATCTTTTTGGCCTTTTACTTTTTGGAATTTAATAATTTGCAGGCCAAGCATAATATCCACGTCAAATATTTTATGTGGATCAAAACCATGACCGATTTGGCGGGAATTTCATGCCATTTCACTTGTAAAAGTAGCACCGGCTAGTCAGTTATCGGACATGTCATTCAAAAATAGCCATTATATGTAAAGTTATTAAAAAATAGTCACGATTTTGCTGCAATACGGAAAGTACCAGTATAATATACAGGAGACCGGTGTACCTGTGTATGAACTTCCAGAACACGCGAAAAGTTCCAGCATAATATACCGGAGATTGGAGCACCTGTGTATGAACTTCCAGTATAACCGATATATTATACTGGAACTCCAGTATACTTATGCTGGAACTCCAATGTAATGTACTGGAGTTCCAGTATATTATACCGGAATCCCAGTATATTTTATGCTGGAGTATTTTTTCGATTTTAAATAGTGTTTTCATTCATATTTATCTTTACATAAAAAGTGACTAAATTTTAATTACTTTTAAAACTGTGACTATTTTTGAATGATCAATTGTAAATCTGACTATTTTTGAATTTCTCCCACTTCACTTTCCACCAAAACTTTGAATCAAATCAGAAAAGCAAACAACGCTAATTACTCTCTTCGTTGTATGATTATGTTTGACTGTGCATGGAATTTAACAAATAAATAAACAAAATTAAAATTTATAATCTAAAATAAGACATAGAAATGTGCGTGACTATAAATGATCTTATTTAAAAAACAATGAGTATTTAAAGTTAAATTATTTTAAATTAAACAAAATATTCTTTTTTGTAAAGAATACACATCAATTTTTAGAGGGTGTAAAATTGTTTTAGAAATCCGAAAAAAAGTCTTTTTTTTATTATTTCAGTAAATAGAGGAATTTTAAAAAATTTACTCGTCAACATTATTCTATTAAATTGGAGTATCAAGTTAATGGTATCTCTTGAAAATCAATGGATTATGTAACATAAATGCATTTATTATGCAAAAGTCTTTAGTGTATCTTCATGTACGTACCTATGCCGTTGATACTTAGTTTTCTTAAATATGTGGTTATATATAAAGTTTATTATTTTGAAATTGTCATGCTACATACAATACTTAAGCAAATTAACAAAGTACATACAAAAAAAAGAAAGAAAAAAAAAACAATTTAACAATTTGAGCTAGAGGAGAGCTTGAGAAAAGAACGTGGTTGCACGAAAATGTTTAAGGTAATTCTCGTGAAGTTGTATCCCATGACAAAATTGAATACTAGTATATAAAAGTATACCACAATTTTAATGATAACGGGCAACGAAAATATACAATAATATAATGAGGCTTTCATAGTTTAGATTCAGGGCGATAATGCGCATTACAAATACAATAAGAAGCACTTCTCAATCGATACGTCAAAAACAAAAAGATAGTACCATTAACATCTCTAATCTTTGAGAATATCGCGGTCTTTTCCATATAATAACGTCAACCAAAAACCGTAAAATTGTATATACTGACAGTATAAAAGTATTATATTATTAATATAATTTACTATTATAGGGGGTAACATATCATTTAATATTGATTAACAATAAATACTTATCAAGTAAATTTATATACAATTATATTTCAGGTGACGTGATTAGTATAAATATTTTTTGTATTATCAACGTATAATATACGATGGGACATGCAAATTTCACGCTGGCCATTATTTAGTCAATGAAATGAATTAAGACTTCTTATCAAGTCAACAATACAGTAATGGCATGAATTATAGTGTAAGAATTATAGTAAATAAACTGTAACGAAATTTTAATAGGGAATAAATGAATATTCACAGGGAATTTCAAAAGTCAAAGCAAAACAAAATAAAAAAAAAGAAAAGAACAAACGGCCGAAAACCGCGACAACGTAAAAGTCAAATAATAATTTTGGTCGGCAAATGTCGTTAATTAATATGTAAACCACGTTAATTACCTCCCCCAATTTCCCTAATCATTTTTTCAACAAAATCGAACGAGGCTGTACATAATTTGATAAATACCGAATTATTGTATCGAAACAAAAAAATTTAATATTTGGTATTCGATATTTTAGTATTTGGTATGATATTTGGTTCAAGTTTTAAAAAAAAAAATGATATTAGGTATGATATTTAGTATTTTAAAATGAAATGCTGAAATATCGATACCTTATTGAAATATATATTATATTATACGAAATATATAATATTAATTATAATATAAATATAAAAGATCTAAAATTTTACTTTCTTTTATTCTCTAAGTTCATCAATTAACGACAAGCAAGTACGAAGACATTTCTAATGATCAAATTTATTCCCTTATGTGTAATTTTCTCTCTTTATGTTGATATTTGCTGTTTTTGGACAAAATATTTATTATAGTCTTGTACTTTTGAGTAATTTAATAAAGAATATTATAGTCTATGACTTTATGCATTTGTTAGTATTCCAACCGAATAAATCGAAGTTACCGAGCCAAATAAATTGAAATTAAAAGGAGAAAATCGAACCATATCGAATTTAATTAAGTACGGTATTGATATAATATTTTAGAAACCCGAATACTGAAAATAATATCAAATCGAAATATCTAAATATCATACCGTACATACCGACTAACACTCTAAAATCGAATTACTCAAAATGAAAATAATAAAAGTTTTTTTTTACCGAGAATGAAATTTTAGAATATGATGAACTGTCCATAGGCTGCCACGTGGTTGTGTTCCACGTCAATCCTTTGCCTTTTGACAGTTCATTAGATTCTAATTGAGCGGAGAGCATGTAAAGCATCCCATTTTAACTAGTCACAATTTCAACAATTCATAAACTTTTACGGGAAGACTCGAACTCGTGACTTCTAATTAAAAGTTATTAGTCATGTTGTGTGACACAATTTATAAGTCAACATCAACATGTCCATTTTGATATAATTTTTCATGTCCAATTTTCAATTTGATCAATGAGATGCAGCAAGATTAGTCGTAGCATGTGACAAGTTATATACTCAAATGACCGTTTAACTATTCGAAATTATTTAGTACGTAAATTTTTTTATAACAGAAAAGTCAGTTAACTATTTCTATGTCAGTCGTATGATTATTCAACCACATTCTCAAACTTTCGGCGATCAAAAATCTATTTTACCCTTTAAATTATCAACCTTTATCTTTTTAAATATTATAATTTTTTCTGTTTTACTCTATATAATAGACTTATATATAAAATAAATAAATTTTATAGAAAAAGTAGTTTTGCGAGGCATATATATTATTGAATCAAAATAATTGAACAAAGTTTTCAAACATATATAATGTATATTATAAATACCCCTCAATTTCAAATAATTACAGTATCTTTTATATTACATACGTGGAATATATCCTTTAAAAACTTTTATTTCCTTTTTATTATATCAATCGCGCAAATAAATTCTTGAACTTTTGTTGTTATTATTAAAATTATTAATACGAATAACTTATTTTAATTTTATTGTGATCAATCATTCTATTCTATCATTAATTTTAGATGCTTAAACTCTTATTTTATAACTCAAATATATTTTTTCAATATTATGTAATTTAAAAAAAGTTGCTCATTGGAAAAAGTACATGCACAGTGTGCGTACGTTAAGATTAGTTAGATAATAGTTTTAATAGAGTACAAATTAGGCCAAATTCACTATAAATTTAGCAGCACAATTACAATTTGTCATATCCAAAGTTCAAACTACGAGCCCGTTGGACATAAGAATTTTTTGCTTTATTTAAAAAAAAAATCACTTTTCTCAAAAATAGTATTTGGCCATAAATTTTTAAATTTGACTTGAAGATGAATTTTGAAATTTTTCGAAAATTTAAAAAACTTCAAAAAGTTGTTGTTCAAAATTTTCACTCATATCAGTTACAAAAATTCAAAAAAACCCAAAATTATATTCATGTCAAAACATAACTCTAGTTTTCAAATACCATTTTCACTTGAAAAAATAATTTCCTTATTACCCATCCTGAACCGAAGGTCTATTAGAAACAACCTCTCTACCTGTTAGATAGGGATAAGTTTTGCGTACAAATTATCCTCCCGAGATCTCAAATGGTGAAAACATACTTGATTTTGTTGTTGTTGTACTTGAAAAAACAATTTCACGTTTTTTTTTGTTTTGGAATTTTACAATTCTTACGTCCAAACCTACTACATAAATCCAAAAAAAAAATATTTCCCTATTTATTTATGTTTTAATTATGATTACTTACCAATTTAAAAAGTGCGCGTATGTGGAGAGGAGTATTAGGAAAAAGAAATACTACAGTATTTATTTTCTATAAATAAGTGCGCGTATGTGGGAAGAAATGAAACAGAAGAGTTCTTTGATTTGTTGCTTGAGAGAAAAATACCATCATTTTCTGTACACACACACATATATATACACATACACACACACATATATATATATAGAGAGAGAAATTTGAAACTGTTTGTTTGTCTCTATTACTGAAGAAATTAAGTTACATGAAATGAAATTGAACGCAGAAAAGAATATGGAATGGCCTACGGTTTTGGATGAATATGAAAAACTTGTTTTTCGTATGACTACTCCCAGGTATTATATCCCCTTCGCTATTTTTTCCTGTAATTTTCTCCAATTTTATTCATGTTCTTTAACCCAATTGTTGCTTTAGTTTCATCACCACAATGAATTTGCTCTGTTTTAAGCCCTGTTTTTCTGCTCAAATTATGTAAGTTTTCATTTTTTTTTCTTTTGGAAAAGTTTCTCTCGGAAAATTCCTTGATTTTGTTAGAATTTTTGTCATAAGTTTCATCAGTAAGACTGTACCTCAATTTATGTGATGTTATTTGACCGGACACGGAGATTAAGTAAAAAAAATAAACTTGTTCTTAGAACAGGTCATAAAGGGAGCCTTGGAGCAAGGTAAATTTGTCTTATACGTCATAGGTTCGTCAATATTACATCCCTTGGGGTGCGGCCCTTGCCGAGTCCTGCGGAATTCTTTGTACACCGGGTTGCCCTGTTTCTAGAAAGGTCAATATATTGTATTTCTATAAACCAATCTCATTAAAGCTAAAATATAAATCTTAAAGTTAAATTGTTCTGAAAATATAAGAGGTATCATTTTCTAGTACAGACACATCATCACATAAATTGGGATAGAGGGAGTACTTAATAACCCAAATTTAAAAATTTGCAATATATATTTCTAGTTAGTGTTTTTTTCTGATTCGTCTTTGTTAATTCTGCTGCAGAGTCATGATCGACAATGGTGGTTGTTCAAATGCCACCTGCATTATGGTAAGCCACCTCTATTGTAGTCCTTGAATTTTTTAGTTAGTCAATTAACTATGCCTCAAGCCGCCGGACTTTGGTATAGTGGTAAGAAGCACATGATGTGTGGCTAACGGATCAAACGCTGTCATGTACAAAAAGTCTGTATTTCAGTGGAAAAGGGTAGAGGGATGTGCCCATTATCCACCTTCAAGAACTTTTCCTTTTGTAAAAATAAATAAATAACTATGCTTCGATCTTGAATTAGTTGAGATTGCCTGTATAATACAATTGTCAAGCTAGCATACCTTGCTTTAATCGGGAGCTAGAACCAGCTATACTTTACAAAGTACATAGTTGGAGTTCAATTTTGCGTCAGAATGTCTGTAAACTATACTGAAATTCGTTTTAACTAGTCTTTAATCGTTTCAGTTCTGATGTCGTGATCATTTACAGATTGATAGTGCGAGGAAACATGGAATTCTTCTTGAAGCAGTTCAAGTTCTCACGGATCTTAATCTTTCAATCAAGAAAGCTTACATCTCTTGTGATGGTCAATGGTTTATGGACGGTGAGTGCAAATTATTAAACCTTTTGGCTGCACATGTTAGTAAATTTGGCATACATTAGCTGCTTAATTGCCTTTAGTTATAGGCTCAAGAAAATTTCCAGTAAGTTGTGTTGATATCTACTGTATTCTTTGTGATCTGCAGTTTTTCACGTTACTGACTTGGATGGTAACAAGTTAACGGACAAAAATCTCATCAGTTACATCAAACAGGTATTTATATAGTTGTAATTTGAACAGTAATTGCATTATATTAAATTTTTGCGACATGTATGTGGGTACTTGGTGGAGATTTTTTAAAATATACTAAAAATTACTCGTACTGAAATACTTGCCTATAAGCATATCGGTTCAACATAGATTATGAAGATACTTGAATATAATTCTTTAGGCTAAATTCAAACTTTTTGCCATTGTTGAACAGTCACTTGGGAGAACCTATTATGCAAATTCGAAAAGTTATGATGGCTTGACAGCTCTGGAATTAACTGGCACCGATCGTATTGGCCTTTTATCTGAGGCTTTTGCTGTACTATCAGATTTACAGTGCAACGTTGTTGAAGCTAAAGTGTGGACTCACAATGGTCGAATTGCCTCCCTGATATATATAAAGGAAAGCGATACGGGGTTCCCCGTTGAGGATTCCCAGAAGATTGACAGAATCGAAGCGCGTCTAAGGAATGTGCTTAACGGGGATAATGATATTCGTAGCGCTAACACATCAGTGTCTATGGCTGCCACACATACAGAAAGAAGACTTCACCAAATGATGTATGCGGACCGTGATTATGAAAGAAAGCCAGTGATTAGGACTAGCAATGACGCCCCGATAGTATCAGTGATGAACTGCTTGGAAAAGGGTTATTCCGTGGTAAATATTCAGTGTAAAGATCGAACTAAGCTTTTATTTGATCTTGTTTGCACGTTAACAGACATGCAGTATGACGTGTTCCATGCCACAGCTAATACAGCTACGGATAGGGCATACTTGGTATATATTCCTTTAACCGAATTGTATTGCTTTTTTAATTCATGTTGGATGAATGTACATTATCTCAGCTTTTGTTACAATCTTTGCCTCAGGAATTCTTTACTAGGCATACGGATGGAACCCCAATTAGTTCGGATGCTGAAAAGCAACGTGTTATTCTATGTCTACGAGCTGCAATTGAAAGAAGAACATCTGAGGTATTGTGCTCCTCCATTTTCACTCTGTGAAAACAAACATTCAATCATACATTTCCTAAAGAGTGTTCAGAATAAAAAATGTATCAATGTCTAGAGTCAACAGGTTCAGAATGGATGTGATCTATTATATCTACACATTTAAATCATTTTTATATATGATTAAGTAATTCGAGGCAAAAGTAGTGAACTCGCCTCTGTTTAGGATGTGCTTCTAACATAGTACTCCAATTTTGATCTCAGGGAGTGAGGCTTGAGCTAAGCACTGGAGACAAACAAGGATTATTGGCCAATGTAACGAGAACTTTCCGAGAAAATGGCCTAAATGTGACAAGGGCTGAGATATCAACCACAGGGGAATCGGCTCTGAATACGTTCTACGTAACAGATGCAAGGGGGAATCCAGCCGATTCAGATATCATCGAGGCTGTTAGGCAAAAGATTGGATGGAGTGACTTGAAAGTGAAGGAATTTCCATTGATCAATCATCAAAAGGTCGATACAGACGAGCCGACAGCTGGTGTAGGTGGGGCTATGTTGCTGTCACTTGGTAGCATATTTAGAAGGAATCTGTACAACTTGGGGTTGATCAATTCATATTCTTGAAGCAAGAAGAATGAATCTTATCATACCAACTTACCCAAAAGAAGATTGCGAGAAGTTCATATTCCTCGGAATTCACGCTATGGAAGTCTCAAAGGTCACCTATTTTCAGTGATCAAGTTATATTCTTGAAGCAAGAAGAATGAATCCTCTCATACCAACTTGCAAAAAGAGAATGCGAGTTCGTATTCCTCCGAATTTACACTATGGAAGTCTCAAAGGACACCTAATTTCGGTGGCCTGTGTACATAGCTTAAAAATTACTGTAAAGTCATTAGTTGTTTTAACAGTAGGCGGATGGTATTTGAGGCCACCTTTTGCCTACCATATTCAATAGCTAGGAACAGTTAGAATTTGAAACATAGAGCAGGAGACAGAAGCAATGTAACATAAAGGCTGTTTGGCCAGGGATAGGTGTACAACAACAACGACTCAATTCCAAGCAACTCGAAACATGAATCTTCACTGTCTACGTGCTCCTTTTAACCAAGCAGTAGATGGGTATGCAACTACAACTCCTCCGTCCGGAGAAAGTTGGGGTTGGCTACATGAATTTTCACTGTCTATGTCATTTCATTGAAGCAGATAGTGGACGGTATTGCAAGGACAATACTTCAATCCCAAACAAGCTGGGGTCTGCTGTCTATGTCGCTCCATTTAAGCAGGCAGTGGATCGGTAATGCAACAACAACGCGTCAATCTCAAGCATCTTGGGCTCAACTGCATAAATGTTCACTGTCCATGTCGTTCTATACAGCAGTGCCTCAATCTCAAGCAACTTGGGGCCATCTATATAAGTATTTATTGTTCATGTTGTTTCATTTAAGCCGGTGGAGAATGGTTATGTGGTGACAAAATTTGTTTGGTGGAGCAGAGGCAGGGGCTCAAACAGTGATATAGTAGGAAGGTTAGGCTGTAGACAGAGAAGTTGGTTTCAGACACTGTACATTTGTATATAGCTGCTAATTTTAAATGCTGCCTTTAATGTTTGACTTCATTTAGATGCTTCTAATTGCCTTTCTTGATGTTATCCATTTTGGTCTGAGAGGAAGAATGTAGTGTATATTTTATTTTGTGAAATTCAGTGTACTGCTTACTCATTGCAATCAAATTTTTTTTTTGGTCGACAAGATAATATATTAACTAGTTAAGGTTGGTTACAAAAGGTTGAGGTGTGACATTGTCATCCCCAGAAATAAAGTGTAGTCTATTGCTACATTAGTACTATTACATTCCCTTATTTTTCTTTCATAAATAGTTCCTAGGATGTTTGCCTATAGTATTTCATTGACAAACACCGGAGGAATTACCAGAGTTGTTGCCTGCCACTTGCTGTTTAACTCCTTCCCTCGCTAATGCATCAACCACCCTATTTGCCTCTCTGTAGACATGCTTTACCGGTGGATGCCCCAGTGCTTCTAGCATTGAACTGCATTCATAAACCATAGCATCATAAATCAAGTGGCCTTTGTTAATGATATGGATTACCTATGCTGAATCTAAGTTTACTTCCAATGGAGTGAAGTTGTTCGATGTTGTCGGCTTTAGACCTTGCATAAAAACTGTAAGTTCTGCATGGGTGGTATTAGTATTTGTATTTTTTTCCTTAACCCCCATTACCCAGTCCCCGTTGCTATTCCTCACCACCCCTCCCGTGCCACGTGTGTTATCCTTTAGAAGGCTTGCACCATCTGTATTTAGATGGGGATATCTCGATCGGGCGAGAGAACGGGAAAATATCATATGACCCAATATATATGACAAGTCGCACTATACGTCAACCTATGATGCATCTTCCTCTCTGGGACTTCGGAAAGGGACTTTTGGAATACCAATAGGCATTAAATGAAAGAAAGAACTAAATACTATATTTCACTTTGAGGTATATTGTTATAAACAAAATTATATTTAAGGTGAATGTCTATATTTTAGAGAGATCTTAGGGTTTATTACTTGTGGCTAAACTACTTTTTCCCTATAAATAGAGGTGTTCTATTCCATTGTAATTCATCTCAATAAATAAGAATTCCCTCTCTCTACTTTTCTCTGCAATATTCTTTTCTTCTTTTATTGTTTTATAACATGTTATCAACACGAGATTCTAACCAATTGAGTAGAGGCATTGGGATACGTGCATGGTGCTCAACTTGTACATAATATTGAGCATAATGATTGTCAATTATTCCATGAACTCCATTCAGAAATAATATCTAGATTTAAGGTAAGTATTTTACCTTATTTTTCTCTTTTAAGTTCTTGAAATTTTCTATAATTTGATTTTAAATAGAAGCAAAGACAATACATTTTGATTATAACTCTAATAGAGATTGTGAGAAATTATAACCACCCGAAGTGGTAAAAATTCTATGTCTTGTCATGATCAAATTCATGTACGATGATGAGCACGGGAAGTGGAAACCCGTCACATTGAATTTGCTTCATTCTCATTCCCTTAAAAGAATGTGACAACAATATGTAATAAGCCTGAAAGAAGACATAATTATTACCGTAAAAGTATAAATGGATATGGACGTGGTAATAAACGAAATTATCCTTCACTCGGTGAAATTAATGTTTGTCATCGATTTGGCATGAGATTTCGTAAAGCACATATAGATGATTATGGTTCATTCATGATATGGATGTGATAACATGTGGTTTATGAATATATATTCATTCTTGGAAGAATATGAGCGTGTTAGTGGCAGTAAATATACCACACTTATCTCTAGAAGGAGGTTTAAGATGAAATAAGAAAATAGTTTCATTATAATGGCATGAATGGTCATTGATCACGTACGTATTGTGATTATACCAAAATATTATAGCAATGTGATTATTACATGGCAAAAATAACGGAAGCAACTTATCTTGCCTATAATAATTTTGACCATGTCCATAATGGTATAACTTTCTCCTTGAAAGAGATATTCACCATATGAATGTTGATGAATATGTGGTAGTGCAAAAGTAATGAGCTCTGTAACAACCAATTATTACTATTTAGATGAATAAAATTGATTATCAATAAGGCATTGTGTCGTACTAAGTCTCAAAGAAACTTATTGTGTTTTTAAAATATTCGCGAAAGCGGTTGGTCATATTGAGATTATAAATAAAGAAATTTAATATCTTCTATTACTATAATTTATAGCGGGGCAATATTTAGGTAAAAAGTTATCCACTTTATTGTTCAGTTTGTACTACACACATAAAATAACACCATAATAAAGTGAAAGTTTATTGATATAAAAACTCATATCTTAATTAAACTTGAAGTTTATTGATAATTGCACACGTCATGGTGTAAACCTGAAGTTTATCAATATTGATAGTTTATCTAATTGGCATTATTGATTAGCCATGTTAATTTAAGTATGATGTGCAAAAATAAAAGAGAATTCACATGGATAAATATTAAAGAACTAGAAAGTACTTTACGAATTTCCTTATGTTGTTTGTTCTCATTAATTAATGCACCAACTAAAATTGAGATTCAATCCCATGAATAATGAAAATATCAAAAGTGAATAGCCATGTATACCACATAATATGATCTATGAGTGGTTACATGTGCTCTTATTATTAATCCGCAACCTGATATTCACGAGTTAACTTGCTCAATAATTCAATTTAGAGCATAATTTTCAGATTTTTTATTCAAGACAATTCATCTTGATAAGTTGGTTTATATCATAGTTAATTTAGCAAAATAATTTATTGAGTGCCTCCACTTAATAGCTAAACTATTGCTCATGAGAACAAAGTTATATGTATGAGTTTGATAAACATAATATACGAAAGTATATTATATTCTCTCACAAATGGCTCAGGGTCATGAACCGAATAATTTCATCTTATTATTATTGATGTGCGTTGTATAATTTGATTAACACTGTAATGCACAAAATTGATAAAGCAAGTTAGTTTTTCTAACATGAGGGGGAGACAGGATAAACCGTTTAGAAAAAAATGACGGAATGAATTATCGTTTGTACATTTAGATCCTCGAATAAGATAATATGAACTTGAAGTTCATAAAAAGATAATTCATCTGCAATATATTGCAAATAATACTAGATGCATTTGCGGACCCAAAGAAAGTAACTATATTCTCGCTATAATGCTCCCGTTAGAATAAGTCCTAGAAGGACAGAGTCTATGGCACGCTTAATGCATATAGATAAATCGATTTCAAATAAAATTCTTGATAAAGAAGATGAGCAAATTATCAAAATGATCATAATAAGGAGGTAAGTAATCTAGAAGATCACGTGACATAACATTTCATAAAATTTTAGGAGAGTTCATGTACCTTAAAACATGAATGAAGAGATCTCTATGTTATGTCTTTATGAAAAAAAGATTGCAACCGATATAAAATGTTCGTCGAAGATATCTATGATAGCGCTAAGTATAGATGGGGACTTTAAGTCCGTTGAATACATACACAAAAATTTTGGCCACGTGAAAGAGACAGAATTCGAATCGAATTTGTTTCATATGAAAGACATATAATTCTGGAACTGCAGTTCAAACACTTGAAAGTATAAAGTCAATAGTGTGTGCAATCACTTTTATCTATCTTATATGTCTAGCATGACATGAAAACGTGATAAGCACCCGGAGTCTATTTATATGACTTATATGACTTAACTTATATGACAACCCCTGGAAGATTCAAATCACTTAAAGCATATACAATCCTAAGTGAAATTTGTGCACATATGTATCTTTCTATACTATAAGTATGTTAATGTGATAACAAGGATTTTCAAGGTGCAACATATTCACTGGAGTTAATATGGCTGATTTGTTCATCAAATCTTTATCGACGTCAACCTTCAAGAAGCTAGTGCACAAGATTGGAATGCGAAAGCTCAAGGATGTGAATTGATACTCTCATCATGGGGAGTTAATATGCGTTGTAATCTTTTTTCCTTACAAGATTTTATCCCACTGAGTTTTCCTTACAAGATTTTTAACGAGGCAACCAAAAAGCGTATTTCTAAAAATGTGCACTATTTTTCCTTCACTAAAATTTTTTCCATTGGGTTTTATTTTAGTTAAGGTTTTAACAAGGTACATTATCTGTTGAATAGACATTTCAAAGGGGAGTGTTATTAATAGAATTATTTTTAAGGTGAATCAACAAGCATTCTCTCTCCCTACTTTTCTATGCAATATTCTTCTTTTATCGTTTTATAACATATATGTTATTCTTATTTATTTTAGGCGGCTATTAATAATTCGGCATATAAATCGTCCTAGTTCAGAATATTAAATGTCTATTGTTTGATGCCATTATGAAATTGGTATTGGATTATCCGGCAACGTAAATGCCTCCAAATTAGAAATTTATGATTTGTCCGATTAGGAACAACAATTTCCCTGAGAATATATGCTTGCTTATGTCTTATCCAACACTCAATTCATGTTGCTAATTTTTATTTTTTATTTTGGATAACTTCATCACCAATTTAGTAGTATATTGGTTTTAAAATGATAATGTTGTGTCGTGCCGTTCAACGTCTTTGACCACTGCGATCGATTCGATAAATCAAAACATATTGACCAACCTATATTGAACGATTGTAAATATCGGAAAAATGGGAAATTAATTGAATTATTCTCCCTTACCTTTCAAACTTTCTCTTTCCTCCGTTTTGCTATCCACCTTATTAATACTGCTGAGAAAAATAGAACGTTACGTATTTTACCGCTTGATATTCGACTTAAAGTATGCATATTTTTATGTATACTACCGCGCATTGTGTTCATGTCTCGTAAATTTTGGATGTATAATATAATGATTTGTGCTAGTTTGTGGTATTTCTGTGTAGGAATCATTCGGATGCAATTTGGGACGAAAGTGTGCGAATTGAAGTGAAAATGGGAAGAAAAGGCGAAATAGCCCAGTTGGGTGCCACAGGCAGCGTGGGGCGCTACCTGTGGCGCACCAAACAGAATGCTGAAAAGTTAAGCGCCATGGCCAGCGCCTCACACTGCCTTGGACGCTCAAAATGTGAACTTGTCCTATTTCGCTCGGGACTTGATTATTTCAGCCCTACACACCCCCAACTTGTATAAAGGGGGTCCTAAACCTATTTTGGAGGGGGGATGCCCTTTTTGAGAGGAAATTTTAACTAAGGGAGAGCACAGAGCCGTTGTGGAGGCCGAATTTTATCTTTTCTTCCACCAAACTTAGTAATTTTATTGTTTCTTTGTATGATTTGTTGTTTGGTTACCATGTCTATGTGGAGCTAAACTTCACGTTCTAGGATTGTGGTTCTTTCATGACTATTGTTATTCGAATATTGATTTTGATTTCTTATTTATCATATTGGTTCATTTATTTAATCTTGTGCTTAATTATGTAATTGCTTGATCATCAATTAAATACTATCTATGGATCTAGAATTGAACTTGAAAATGAGAATTCTAGATTGCATATAAGATTGAGTAGAGTAAGTTCTTGAGAACTGGGCATCGGGGAACAAATCAACAGTTAGGATAGACATAAACCTAATTGCCTTGCTTGGTTGATGTACAAGAATTACAAATGTGTTCTTGTTAGTTCTAATTCCATAGACATATAAGCGTTAGGTTAGTTTGAATAGGCGAGTAAGAACTTGACATATTCTTATGAGCAATATTGTCACGACCCATTTTACCCTACGAAAGGTATCGTGACGGCACCTAGTCTCTATGACTAGGTAAGCCTAACATTTGTGAAAAAATGACAGAATCAATAAAATAAAGACAGAAAAGAACTCAAGTAGATATAACATAGTTGCTCAGCATATACACTTTCACTTCCCAAAATCCGGAATGTTACCATAGTCACAAGCTCTGTACTAAATGTAGCTCTACACAATGAAACAGTGGAAAATACACAAGTCTTCTATGTCTATACTAGAGTAGAAGGGGACTCGTGGGATTCTGCGGACGCGATAGAATTACCTCGCGGTCTCCTGGATGCTGCTAGGACGACTCCTAGCCACGATACTGGGTGCTGGTACCTGGATCTGCACATGGGGAAAACATGCGCAGGAAAGGGGAATGAGTACTCCACATTCGGTACTCCGCAAGTGCCAAGCCTAACCCCAGTCAAGTAGTGACGAGGTCAGATCGAGGCCCTACTGAGTTTGTACAAAACAAGTCAATATATAATTTAAAACAGTGAAATAAAGACAAGCAATGATAAACAGGATTAAATAAGACAGAAAGATTTAATAACAGAAAGAGTGCCCTCGGCTCAACACATCATATATCTCAACAGTAAATGTGCAATGCAGTATACGGGGAAAGCTTCTGGATCTCAGTCCGTAGTCCCAATTTAAATATGTTATGCAGTACAGGGGAAAAGCTCCCGGATCTCTGTCTGTAGTCCCAATTTAAATATGCATTTCAGTACAGGGGGAAAGCTCACAGATCTCGGTCCGTAGTCCCAATTTAATTATGAAATGCAGTATAGGGGAAAAGCTCCCGGATCTCTGTCTGTAGTCCCAATTTAAATATGCATTTCAGTACAGGGGGAAAGCTCACAGATCTCGGTCCGTAGTCCCAATTTAATTATGAAATGCAGTATAGGGGAAAAGCTCCCGGATCTCTGTCTGTAGTCCCAATTTAAATATGCATTTCAGTACAGGGGGAAAGCTCACAGATCTCGGTCCGTAGTCCCAATTTAAATATGAAATGCAGTATAGGGGAAAAGCTCCCGGATCTCGGTCCGTAATCCCAATTTAAATATGAAAAGTAGAAGTATGTCAATTATGGCTTAATTAAACAATCCAGGAAAAACAACAGGCAAGAATAGAGTAAAGCTACCTAAGTATGATGTGGCTAGTAGAAAATAAGAGGAAATCAAGTAAGAACAGGTAGGCATGCTTACTCTTAAGCTATCTACTCTATTAAGATGGAAACAGTAATATGTGAATGATAATGAGCAATTGCGTAGGAGTAAAAATAGTATTTTAGCAACAATGACCCGTGTATGCACTCGTCACCTCGCGTACACGGCGTCTACATAACAAAATCAGTATAAAAATGCCTAAGGGAAAGTTCTCAACACAGAATTAGGCAAGCCACTTACCTTGACTACGCTAATCAACTCAATACCACGCTCTTGCCACGGGTATCTGACTCCGGGTGGCCCAAATTTATTCTCGATTGCATGGTGTAAATATCACTTCAAGGGAACAAAATAGCTAATTATTTATAGGCTAATACGTGAAATTAGAAAATTCGCCCAAAAAAGTCCCCCGGGCCCACGTCTCAGAATCGGGTAAAATTTATATTTCCCGAACACCCATTCGCTCATGAACCCACTCGAACAAGAATCAACAAAATCCGACGTCTAAATCTCCTTAAATCCTCAGATTTCTACTTGGGAAAATTTCATCCCATTTTCATGGTTTTTCATCCAATTTCATTGATTATATTGAGGAAAATGATCGAGATTATCGATATATAAAGGGATTAAGGTTAGAAAACGTTACCTATGATTCTCCTATTCAAATCCTACTGAAAATCGCCAAGTTCCGAGCTCACAATCGATTTTGGAATTATGAAATTCAAACCTTCGAAGTTTTGGTATAAACTGCCCAGATATTTCGCACCTGCGACATTGGGATCGCACCTGCAAAAACCCAATCGCAGGTGTGGAAGTTCATTAAGTGGCCCGGGGTCACACCTGCGGCACCCCTTTCACACCTGCGTGCCCGCACCTGCGAAAACACCATCGCAGGTGCGGAAATTCATTTAATGGCTTGGGGTCGCACCTGCAGCACCCCCTTCGCACCTGCATGTCCGCACCTACGGAAATACCATCGCAGGTACGAGACACCAGAACCAGAATGGTTCAGCTGTTCTCAAATGCACAAACTCACCCGTTGGGCATCCGAAACAACCCCGAGGCCCCTGGGACCTCAACCAA
Source organism: Nicotiana knightiana (assembly GCA_005239525.1). NCBI lineage: Eukaryota > Viridiplantae > Streptophyta > Magnoliopsida > Solanales > Solanaceae > Nicotiana > Nicotiana knightiana. The sequence goes on along the minus strand of ML373477.1, from coordinate 169,963 downwards.
ACCTACCAATTGACCCTAATACCTTGTTTAAACTTGGTCGAGCCTTAAAAACACATCTCATAACATCAGAATCACCAATTATGCATAGATTCAAGCCTAAGAACTTATGAAGTTTCTAGAATTCACATATGATGTCGAAACACGCCTAAACTCATCCGAATGACCTCAAATTTTGCACACAGGTCATAAATGACATTACGGACTTGCTGTCGCTTTCAGAATTCCATTCCGAGTCCGGTATCAAAATTTCACCTATTGGCCAAAATCGCCGAAATTCTAACTTTCGCCAATTCAAGCCTAAATCTACAACCGACCTCGGAAACACATTCCGAACACGCTCCTAACCCCCGAAATCACCCAACGGATATAAAGAGTCGACGGAATTCCATTCCGGATCCGTCTTGACACAGCTCTAGCTACGGCCAGATTTCTAATGCTAAATTTCACATTTATGGACTATGTGTCCAAAATCACCCCGGATTTCATCACTCAACGCTCCGACAAGTTTCAATAACATAAATTGACATGGGAGATGCGGTTAATAGGGGATTGGGGTGCAAATTCTTAAAACGACCGACCGGGTTGTTACAAATATTAATCTTGTCAACCAATGAACTAGATGCATTAGTTATTCAATTCATTTGAATAATACAATAGGAATGTTAGATAGCCCATAACCCTAGATCATTTTCATCCATTGATAACATAAAAATATGCTCTTCTTTTGTTCAACATTCACTCTTTGTTTTTCCTTTATTTTAATTAGTTTAGAGTCAAATACTCCTAGGTTTAATTATTTTTTAGATAACTAGGATAGTCTAATTTAGTTAATAGTTAATCACAAATCCTCGTGGGTTCGACATCCGACTTCTAGTCACTTTATTACTTGACAATCTCGTATACTTGCGTGTGCATTTGGCTGTAACAATTTTTTGGCACCGTTGCTGGGGACTTAGAAATTAGTTATTTTTCTAGGTTAGACATTTATTTTTTTATCTATTCATTTTTTTTGTTTTAGTTTATTTAGTATTTTTTTTTATTAGTTTTAACATGGCATCTTGGAATGAAAGTTATTCGAATGATGGTTATTCTTATTTTGATGATCCTTGTCCATATTGTGGACCCCACTGGTGGAAAATTGTCAGAATGTTCCCGGGAGCGAGTTATGCGCACAATCTCAATCCTTTGAGTGAAATATTTGTAATATGTGTGATGGTGAAGATGGTCATTGGGATGGTTGTCCTAATTCTTTTCATCCTTCTCTGAGCCTTTATCATGTTTGTGATTTTGATAGGGGCAATGAAGTCAGGATATGAAATGTGATGCATATAATAGGGATATTCTGAGGAAAGTAGCAGAGCAACAAGATGAATTCAAAAAAGATATGAAAAGAATGAGGACAACAATCACAAGAATGAAGGACAATATGGAAGAATTGAATGAAGAGAGCGAGTACCAGCAAGAAAAAAAATTTGAAAAAGAGGAGATTTTGAGTCAAACTTGGCTGGTGGAACAAGCCGAAAGATTGGAAATATATGAGGCTCAACGCGAGGAAATTATAGATGAGATGAAAGACTTAATAGAAGGAAGAGCTGAACTAGGACAAGAGATCGATAAATTTGGCACTGCTATTCCCGATTTGGGAGCTCAATTATTGCAAAGGTTGATGCGTCTAACGCCCAACAAAATAGTTCTAAGCTGTGTGAAGCTGAAAAGGAGCCTATACGTCAAATTGAGGAGCTAAAAGTGGAGAGCCAATCATTCGAACATTTTTTTTATGATGCCCATGTTAAGAAAAATTCACTAGAGCCATATGAGGAAGCTGATAATATTATATTTGAAGACTCTAGTGCATGTAAATATGAGGATGTAAATAGTAATACAATTCGAAAGTTGTGGCATATTAGTCCTCATTCTAAACAGTTTTCAACATTGTGTTTGGATGATGACATGGAAATTGAGTGATCTAAGCCTTTGGAGGAGTGAATAGAAGAGGAATAAGCTGCTTAAATTCTTGGATTTGTCGTGCCAGAGAGAAAAAAAATTACATTCCTCATATAAAGAAAGAGAATATAGAGTGAAAAATTTATTACTTGGCCTGTTTATTTTTGTATTCCCACCAAAGAAGCATAGCCACAAATTGGATGCCATGTTAGCGGTATAATTCATAAGTTCAAGCTGGAGGCAAAAAGTCGTTCACGTTGTGCCGCAATGTTAAATTAGGCGCTTGTTGGGATGGAACTCAACTTTACTGCTTTCTTTTATTTTTGTTTTTTTTGGTTCATTTTATTTTATATTATTTTTGTAGTGTTGTTTTATGTTGTAGGATTATGAGCATAGAAAGAAATCCATAGGAAGTATTCAAAAGCAAGCCAGATGACTGGAACTAGTGTGTGGTACCCGCACAAAGGACCATCTGCGTGAGAAGTCTGAGTACCCCGTAAGCTACTAGTGCTTCGGTCTTTGGCCTTTCAGAGAATTTCTTATCCACCCTCATTATTTTTGCTTTATTTGTGCATTGGGGACACTGCACTCTTTTAAGCGTGGGGTGAGAGAATTCCTTTAGATCATTAGTAGTATTATATTAGTATGTTAATTTCTTTTTTTTTTTTGCAGTTTCGTATTTCTATTTTTTGTAATAGTGTAGTACTTTAGTAGTAGTTTTAATAAATTAATTTTTTAATATGGAAAATCAAAATAAAAAAATAATGAAATATTTGAACTTTTCCCGACGATGGATCGCCTAAACAGTTTTCTCAAGGGATTAAAGTCTAAAAAAATTTGAAAATAGAAAAATACAAAAAGAAATATCTCTTTTAGTTTTCTTAGGTAGTAATAACCCCCCGTAGTTTTTTTGTGCTTCGGTTCTTTTTTATGGGATGTATTTTGAACCGCGTAGTAATTTTTTATTTTTAAAGTAGGCTAGACTTTAGGGAATAAATTGAAGAAATATGAGATTCCTAAACGCCTTTGACTTGTTTGATAGTAGCATATTTAGCCTTTTGCATATGTAACATCATCCCTATGTGTTTTAATTGAGCATGATGCCTTTATATATTTAGATTGCATGTCTTGTGACGCCTATGTTGTTGATACCCAATTTTTCCCTATATTATTTTTAAAACACATATGTATCTTCAAAATAGTACATGAGTATCAATTAATATTTTTTCATAATTTTTGCCTTTTTCTAAGGATTTTTATTAATTTATCCTAGGGGTGTGCATTCGAATCGGTTTATCGATAATCGAATCGATTATTTGTTATCGATTTATGGATTTATCGATTTCGATTTCGATTCCGAAAATTTTCTTATCGAGTTATCGATTTCGATTTCGATTTTGTCCACTTNTTATCGATTTATCGATTTCGATTTCGATTCGGAAAATTTTCTTATCGAGTTATCGATTTCGATTTCGATTTTGTCCACTTCGCTTATCGATTTACCGATAAATCGATAAGAATCTTTTTTTTTTAATTTTTTTTTATTTTTACCCGTGGTTTTCTTTATCCTAACTTATTGTTTCCATTTTCCTCTACCCTTATTATTTTCTAATTTTCCCTACCCTATTATTTTCTTTCTTCTTCACGACTTCACGCTGCTTCTGCCTCAAGATTTTCCCCTACGGCCCTACCCTCCTGCCCCTTTAGAGCTGAACTGCTAAAATCTTAAATTTTCTTCACTCAAAATTCCTCCTTTCTCGATTTCTTCCACAGATCTGGTAATTCTCTATCTCCAAATGGGTTCTCTCAGTAAGTTGATTGTAATTTGGTAGAAGTTCTTTTGGTCAGTTAGGTAAGGAGCTGAAGAATAATTAGTCTGCCTGAATTAAATCAATTAATCGTAGTATCATTTGGTATGATATAGTAATGATTAGCCGTCTATCTCTATTAGCTATCCACTATTTATACATGTTTTACACATAGTATACATATATTAAGTAAGGGTACTAAACATGACAACATCGCTTAGAGCTAGCAAATTTTCTTATTGGTGGAATCCCGCAAATTTTCTTATTGGTGTAATCGATAACCGAATCGATAAGCCCCAAAAATCGATAAACCGAAATCGAAAAAATCGAAACCTTATTGAAACGATAACGATAAGCATATGTACAAATCGATAATCGATAAGTAATTATCGATAAGGGTCAAAATCGAATCGATAAATCGAATGCACACCCCTAATTTATCCCGGTATTTTATTTATATACATAATTATTAATCACATCACAAATGGTTTTATAATAATTTTATGACCTAATTTCGTCATTTATATTTATACCAAGCTTTAATTATTGCATGAAGAGCCACATTTATATTTTTGGGTTATAATTACAATAACTTTGCAATAATAGCTCATGTATGCATTATTACATATTTCACAAGAAAAATATCTTTTTATATTTTTATAATACTAAGTAATTATATTAAATTATTTTTATGCATGGAAATTATTTTTATAATTTATTAATCATTTTTACAAATTATTTTATTAATTAATTGGGTATTTAATAAAATAGCCCCTTTCAATTTCGTTTTAACCCAATTGCACCAACCCAATTATTTAAAATCCTAGACCAATCCTCCCAATCCCAAACTAAATAACCCTTAACTGACCCAGAGACTTCTCTAATCGTGGTCGTTGATCTCTGAGATCAACGGTCCATGTTACCCCTTTCCTTTTTTAATCTAACCCAAACCCTAACACCCCATTTCTCTTAATTTTGTCGTCCCTAAATCCCTACCTCCCCTCTTTTCTCTCAAACACTCACCCTAACCCTAGTCGCCGTCACCGAAAAACCCTAGTTCCATGGGATTTCTCTGTAATTTTCGGCCCCTGCGGGCCTCTCACCTCTTCTGGTTGTTCGATTATGTTGATTTATGAAAGAATATCGAAGAGATTCCGCTCAGATTTATTCAAAAGCTTTTCATAATCCTTTTAGATTTGAGACGATTTTAAGTGTTGTTTGGTATTTCTCTTTGAAAACCTTCTATTTTTCCTTATTACTATTCGATTCCAGTGTTTTCTCAAACTAGGCTTTCGTATTAAGTTCTCTTCAAAAAGGTTTTTAAGCTTCTAAGTGTTTGAATCTTTTTATCTTTACTAGTTCGACTAATTTTTGTGTATATGCTTTAAACCCTAGGTTTTTCTGCTTATTTCATTGTTTACTTCAATATTTTCCCATTACTGTTATCTTTGTCAATCAAAATAGACAGACTGATTTTATTAGGGCTCGAATTATATTTTCCTGTTAAAATTAGTACTTCCCTGTGATTTTACTTGTTTCCTTATTTACGACTTTTATCTAGTACTACTTTCCTTAATTAGATTGTAGCCTGATTTATGGGATTTAATTGACTCCTATAAAGTCTATGCTTGGTTTATTTACCTTATATGAATCCCAATCGGGGCTGGCAATTGATTCTCCTTATTTCAAGGTAACTTTCCCGGATTCTATTTGTATCAATTAGCTTGGGTTTAACCCCAATTCACTGATTGATTGTATTTGCTTGCCTTGCTTAGGAAGTGTAATCTTTTTGCCTTATTTGTTTACCTTGATAAGTGCTATATAAACCTCGTTTTGCTTTTCTCTCAGACACGAACACATTCAGAAAGAAACACACACACACACACACAGAGTAACTCTCGCTCTTATTCAAATCTTTCTATTACTTGTGTTTGTTACATTGTCTAGCAAGCTGAAAGCCAAGGCTAGGCTATTGGGTCCAACATACTTTCACCTTCCTGTTGTTATTTATTAACTGGTATGTCTCCACTCCTATTATCATTCCATATGTTGTGTAGATAAATCTATGTGCTTTCCTGTTTATTGCTCCCAATCAGAATGACTATTTTTGCGTAGTTAAATCCCTGTCTTTCTTGTTTATTGATATCAATTAGCATGACTACTTCTGTGTAGTAGCCTATGTCTTTCCAATTTATTACTTTAAATAAGCATGTCTATCTCTATCATTAGGTCTTATTCAGTGTTATGTAATCTGGTTGTTATCATATGCAATTAAACTCATGTGCTTCCTATTTCTTGCTCTTAACCAGCATGTCTATCTCTGTCATTAGGTCCTATTCATTATGTTATGTTATTTGTCTGTCAAACTGCCTTTGCCTGCTTTATATCTCTGTTAACTAGCTTGCCTCCACACTCATGAAATTGTCTTGTCCAGCATGTCAATATGGTTCATACACTCTAGCATGTTCTTATTTGATCCAGGATACTTATCCACTTGTTTCTCAACTAGCATGCCTTCATGCTTGTCCTGTTTTATGTGTTCCTGACTTCTATGCTCCCAACCCCTGCCACCTTTCTCTGTGTAGTTGTTTGATCATTATTCTAACCCCAACATGATATATGCTCACCTAGTGATAAACTAAGTCAATCCTAGGCAATGTGAAATCTTGTTTGAAGTAACTGTGATCCTGTTCTGCCTATTTGTTTGACTACTGGAATCTTCATTTGAACTCAAAGTGCTGAAATGACTCTGTTTGTTCCTATTTACTTCTAAAAAACCAAGTTGTTTTCTTAAAACTATCTCCTATTTTTATGTACTGTTTTCAACTCTTACCCTTAGATACCTAGGGTCCTGCCCCTCCAGTGTGAGCACTGCCTAAGAGTCCATGAGACTCTTCCGAACTCTGACACATGGGGTTGACTTTTCCAAACTTGTTCACAAAACTGTTTCTTTAAAAAGGTTTTCTGGTGTGAGCATTGCCCGGGGTCCCTGAGGCCCTTGGGAACTTTGACACACCAGAAGACCATTTGGTGTACTATGAGATATTGGCATACTTCAGAATTGGTTGAAGGCGTGGTTTCCAAGTTTACTGTTGGGCCTATTCAGGCTCCCTACAACATAGTAATTTCATTATGTAATTCTTGTAAAAACAGACATTGGGGTTATTAGTAAAACTGGGAGGTACTTTTATATATAACTTTGTGGGGATCGGGTAGAAATCATGCCCATAGGAATGTTATGATTGTCTATATGCATTAGAAACCATGTCTATAGGGCTTGTCTCATTCTTTGAATTATTGTATTTCACATTTGCATTAGAAATCCTGCTTCTAGGTCATTTACCAATTCTACATTAATAATCATGTTCTCAAACCATCATGTGTGCATTAGAAATCACGTCCCTAGGAATTCCCTTGTTGAATTTGCTTGAAAACTGGCTAACAACTTTGTTCGCCTAGATAGCATGCCTATAGGGTCTAAATAGATAAAAATATGCATGTTATGCTAGTTTATTATTATGGTCTGATTAACTCTTAGATACTATGTCTATAGGATCCTTCCCGGTTATCACCTAGGAAAACCTGTAGGTTGATTAATGTTCTGAAGTTCAAAACTGTATTTGTTTGACTACTTATAAATTGCCCAGATCCAGTAAGTAATAAAATCAGTAGGCAAACTGATTAGGTATTCACTGCCTCGTCTTAATAAAATGCTGCATATTATACTTTGTGCTCATCTAGATATCCTTCTATAGGACTTTAAATCGTTTAAAACTGTTGTTTGAGGTGTGAAATTGTTTGTTTATTTGTGGAGGTAAATCTGAGACCTTAACCGCTCTTTATGTGATAGTCCAATTTTCTTTTGTTTGATGCCTAGTTTTTCTCCTTTTAAGCACCATAGGTGAGTGTAGAACCACCTTAAATAATGGCCCTAAGCACATCCAGGGCCATAGGTAAAGGACGGGTAATGCACGCATAGGGTACGAATTTGATGCTATTAGAACGCTTAGATAATAATTAAGGGGAGGGTAATTGGGTAGTAAAGGATATGATGACCTGTGCGCTAATGCTACGCGTAACACCTCTGTTTGAGGAAGGTTACGAGTATTGCATGTAAGTGATCCTATAGGCTAATAAACCTAGGACCCCCCTTTAATTTTCGTTTTGAATGATTTCTATTTGTTCAAATGGCTTTATTTTTCTTTGAGGACTAATTCATTTAGATTAAGTTCGACCGGGACCCACCGTTATGGACCTCGAGGGGTGCCTTACACCTTCCCCTCAAGGTAATTTCGAGCCCTTACCCATTCTTTGGTAAAGTAAACCGGTTTATGAGTTATTTGCTTTAGGTTCCCTATTGCACCTTAATCCGTTAGGTGGAAACTCTTCAAATTCCATATCCCATCCCAAAAGGAAATGAGTTATCCCAGAATGTCGAAACCCGATTTCGCGAGAAAAAGGGGGCGCGACAACATGGCGACCCTGCTGGGGATTTCCCTTAGGCTCTTACCATGACAAACTTGCTTTTGTGAATTAGTATTAAGCATGCTTTATGCTGCTAATACGTGTGCACCCTTTCATTGTACATGCATCATGGTCAAACCTAGTCGGCTTGAGGGTACCGGTCTAGACCCCTATAGCAAACTTACTCTGATTAATTGTACATGCATCATGGTCAAACCTAGTCGGGTTAATATATTGTCCACATAATAACCCTTTAAGACAAGCCTTGTCCAAAGTCCACCGGGGTTTCAATAATCCCAACGAACGCAACCACGATTTTGTGCATTAATTTTGGAGAAATAAGTGCCAGTATGCTAATCATTGATGTATAAATAGTCGAATTAGGAGGGGGAAATGGTCTAACCATATTTGTTTTGTAGAAAATGAGGCACGAAGTCCCCAGGTTCGGCATGATCCAAAATATGCCAAGAAGATCAAGCCTGGGGAAGGTCCTTCTTGGACCAAGTAGATTAGGTTTCTTTGCTTTTCCAAATGTAATAAGGCCAAGTTCCATTAGTGAATTTTCTTATCTTAGTGTCGTGTTGGATTCATTTATTTTTACATTAATGAATTGAGGCAATTATTGGCACTTAAGTTATCCAAATCAACTTGTCGCTAGGACTACCTCGGGCACAACGAGTCTCCCAAATTAGGACGAGAATTTACATTCTCGCACTATGTGTTTAGATATTGCAAATACTCTTTTTGGAACCCTTACTGACTTGGTTACTTTTTGTTTTCTTTTCTTTCTTTCCTTTCTAATTATCCTCATTCCCCAAGGTTGGTTCACGCATACTGGCATCATCAGCTTATCATAGCAGATCCAGGGGCCCTCCACCTTCTCCTCTTCCAAGTGTACCAAAAGGCAAAGGGAAAGCTAAAATGGATGATATGAATGGCATCAGAACAGACAACACTGCACATGTTGAGAACGGGGAAACTTTCAATGGTCGGGGCACTCAGGCCCCAAATGATTTGGTTTTACGGCTTGAGCAAAATATACTTGCACTATAGGGCGAGCTTGAGCAAGTACATAACTTGGCAAATCTCTCCCTCACATTGAATATCCCCGACACCCAGAACTCTGCACCACCTCAGAACACACCCAACAAACACCCACAGAATCCTCGCGCACCTCACCAGTATACAACCTCTCCTCAAGATCAACATCTCCCTACTCAATACCCACAAAACACCTACCATACTCCCCAAGATACCCCACAAATTATTCCCGAACCCCAAAACTCCACCAATGATCATCATTATGCCCAAAATCCTGGCCTTCACCAGAACAACCCTATATACGTAGAAACCCTAACTCACTCTACTAAACTAATCTCCTATACACCAGAATTCGCTGAGAAGGACCTGCTCATCAAGAACATGGCTGAAGAGCTCAAGAAGTTGACAAATCGGGTTCAGGGTGTTGAAGGGGTAAAGGAATAAAAGGGCTAAACTATGAGGATTTATGCATACAACCGGATGTGGAACTACCAGAGGGTTACAAACCTCCCAAGTTCAAAATGTTTGACGGAACGGGTGATCCCAAGGTTCATTTGAGGACTTATTGTGACAAGCTCGTGGGGGTCGGAAAAGATAAATGGATTAGAATGAATCTATTTATGAGGAGTCTTATTGAAGTTGCTTTGTCCTGGTACATAAGCCAGAATCCTAAGAAGTGGGCCAATTGGGTGAGCATGGCGTCCGACTTCATGGACAAGTTCAGATTTAATATGGAGAATGCACAGGATGTCTTCTATATCCAAAACTTAAAGAAGAAGCCAACTGAAACTTTTCACGAGTATGCTACTCGATGGAGGTCAGAAGAAGACAAGGTTAGACCGGAATTAGACGAGGAACATATGAAAAAGTTCTTTGTCCGGTCATAGGATCCACATTATTATGAAAGGCTAATGGTCATTGAGAACATAAGTTCTCTGATATCATCAAACTCGGAGAAAGAATTAAAGAAGGTATTAAAAGCGGGATGGTGACAAACTTCGAGGCACTGCAGGCCACGAATAAAGCATTGCAATCAGGTGGTATATCGAAGAATAAATAGGTGGGAACATTTATGGTTTCCCAGGGACCCAAAACTCCATTTTTATACCAAACACCTCCACTCGCATACCATCCATCACCTCCCAGATATTCCCAACCCGCTACCGCCTACCACACCTATAACACCCAACCATCCTATTATCAGTCACCTCCAAATCGTCCAAATTATCAAAAACCCAGGCCTAATTTTGACCGCAAACCACCCAGACAGTACACCACCATTGCTGAACCCATTGACCAGTTATACGAAAGGTTGAAAGCCATTGGATATGTCACCCTTATTCCCGTTGTGGCCATGGAGAATTCATCTCAATGGGTCAATCCAAACAAGACCTGTGCATATCATTCCGGCATGAAGGGGCACACTATTGACGAGTGTCGCACCTTAAAAGACAAGATCCAAACACTGATTGACAATAAGGTCATACACGCAAAGAAAAATGCACCCAATGTCCGCAACAATCCTCTCCCATATCATAGGGGTGGAGGGGTCAATGTGATAGAAACTGATGAAGAGTGGGATCCTGAGGGATCAATCGGGTTTATTCGTGAAGGTGACGATCCTAAGAAACCTGCAGTCACACTCAATCCCATTGTGGTGCAGACACGGCCTCCAGTTGGAGTTGAGATAGCCGCATCGGTTCCTTTAGAAGTAGAAGTAATGCCACTCGCAGCAATACTCACTCCATTTGAAGTAGAGGTGGCCATACCTTTCATTGTAATGGTGGAATCCACACCACGCTTCAGTTCCAATGTTGTACCTTGGGATTATGTGCCCAAGGCTAGAAGAAAGGGAAAGTCAAAGACAGAAGAATCTGGTGCTGCACAAGGAATGACCAAAACATGAAGGGTTTATACACTTGAACACTTAGGAGAAACTAGTAAGCAAGCTTCTAACAAGCCGCCCATCATTGAGACTGGTCTAGATGACCTCGGGAGGAAGGTACATGTAAGGGAGTACTCTGTCATTGATCATCTGAACAAGACTCCCGCTCAGATATCTATCCTGTCGCTGTTGCAAAATTTTGAGGAACACAGTAATGCTCTAATGAAGGTGTTGAGTGAAGCATATGTACCCAACAACATCACTGGTGGAGAAATGTCCAATATGGTGGGGCAGGTTCTAGAAAGCCATAAAATCACTTTCCACGAGGATGAGCTGCCGCCTGAAGGGTTGAATCACAATAGGGCATTGCACATCACAGTGCAATGAGAAGATAAGTTTATCGCTAGAGTTTTGATTGACGGAGGATCCAACCTCAATATCTGCCCATTGACAATGTTAAAGAGGTTGGGCAAAGGCCTACATGAGATACGAGAGGGAACTATGAATGTGAAAGCATTCGACGGGTCTCAGAGAGCTATCATTGGAGAAACTAATCTCTGTCTGCAGATGGGCCCTACATGGTTTGATGTTGAGTTTCATGTATTGGATATATTCGCCTCTTACAATCTGCTGTTGGGACGACTATGGATACACACCGCTAGGGCTGTAGCATCTACTTTACATCAGGCCATGAAGTTCGAATGGAACCACCAGGAAGTAATTATCCATGGAGATAGGAGAAACCCCATTTACACTTGTCAGACTATCCCGGTGATTGAAAACAGGAGAAGGTTAGGTGGAGAAACTTACCATCGTATCGAGCGGGTCAACGCGATTGAGAAAGATAAGTGGTGGAGTAGCAAGATAGCAAGCATGATAGCATGGAGGGGATATGAGACAGACAAGGGGATTGGTAAGAATCTTTAGGGCATCTCCAAACTGATACAGCCAAATCACCATGGTACCACTTTTGGGTTGGGATACCAATACACCTGGCAAGAATACCAAGATTGGTCACCACCATGGCGTGGTCCATAAGCATGTGCCACATATAAATCAGACCTTCCAGCAAGTCGATATCATATGGGGATCAGAGGAAGATGAATCATCGGCGGCATTGAGGAGTTTGTTCTTAGAATGCGATGACATGGACTGTTGTGTAATTGTCGAGGAGAAGGAGGAGGAAGGACTTACCATCCAAGCTGTGGAGAAAGGGGCATTCCTCAAGAACTGGACTGTTAGACCATCAAGGGCCCGACCAGTCTCGAGGTAGCAAGGTTGAATGGCATTGTTTATTTTTTTTATTTTTTTTAAAAAGAAATGATTTCCACTTTTGCATTTCTCTTTTGTCTTAAATAATATTTTTCAAGGTTCCAAAAACGTTATTTGAGTTATTGAAAATCACTTTTGTTTAACGCTTTCAATGGATTGATGTTCTATTATTACTATTTTTCTTTCATATATTTATCCCTACAACATTATTATTTCTTATCTTGATGAACCAACGACTGTGACATGTAATGAGACAACGCAACAAAAGGAAAGTGATTCAGAAGAAATAGAAGAAGGGGATGTAATACCTGAAGAGATCGTTAGAGAAGTAGAGAATTTTGAGAACAAGCCCAAGTCCAACCTGGACGAGACCGAGATAGTCAATTTGGGAGATTCCGAAACCGTCAAGGAAACCTGCATAGCATCCATTTGTCACCGTCATAGGAAGAGGAATACACTCGATTACTAAAAAAATATGAGTATATCTTTGCATGGTCATACGATGACATTGACAGGGTTGAGCACATCCATAGTGGCTCACACGTTACCTACAAATCCAATGTGTCCGCCAGTGAAGCAAAAACTCAAAAAATTCAAGCCATACATGAGCCTAAAAATCAAGGAAGAAGTCACTAAGCAGATCAGAGCCAAGGTCCTCAGAGTAGTTGAGTAACCAACTTGGTTGGCCAATATTGTACCAGTTCCAAAGAAAGATGGGAAAGTCAGAGTCTGTGTTGATTATCGGGATCTAACAGAGCAAGTCCCAAGGATGATTTCCTGCTACCAAACATACACATTCTGATCGAAAATTGTGCCAAGCATGAACTCTAGTCTTTTGTGGATTGTTTCACCGATTACTATCAGATATGGATGGACGAGGAGGATGCTGAGAAAACGACTTTCATTACACCATGGGGTGTGTACTGTTACAAGATGATGCCATTCGGCCTAAAGAATTCTGGGGCCACCTACATGAGGGCCATGACCACTATTTTTCATGACATGATACACAAAGAAATTGAGGTATATGTAGATGATGTCATCATTAAATCCAAGAAGGCCACAAACCACATAGCATACTTGAGGAAATTCTTCGACAGACTGCGGAAATACAACCTAAAACTAAATCCTGCAAAGTGTATATTCGGGGTTCCCGCCGGAAAGCTATTGGGATTCATCGTCAGCTGTCGAGGAATAGAATTGGATCCATCGAAGGTCAAATCCATCCAATAATTATCACCGCTAAAAAGAAAAAAAGATGTGATGAGTTTCCTGGGACGCCTTAACTACATCAGCCGTTTCATAGCACAGTCCACAGTAATATGTGAGTCGATTTTCAAAATGTTGAAAAAGGATGTTGCAACTAGTTGGACCGAGGATTGTCAAAAGGATTTTGACAAAATCAAGGGTTACTTATCAACACCACCAGTTTTGGTCCCGCCAGAACCGGGTAGGCCACTGCTACTTTACCTTGCCGGGCTAGATGGAGCTTTCGGCTGCGTATTGGGGCAGCACGACGAGACAGGGAGAAAAGAACAGGTCATCTACTACCTGAGTAAGAAGTTTACACCTTATGAAGCACGATATTCTCTACTAGAACGAACCTGATGTGAATTGACCTGGATAGCTCAGAAGCTGAGGCATTACTTCTGTGCCTATACAACATATCTCATATCGAGAATGGATCCCTTGAAGTATATCTTTCAGAAGCCTATGCCCACTGGCAAGCTGTCTAAGTGACATATTCTGTTGAGTGAATTCAACATTGTCTATGTAACTCAGAAATCAGTCAAGGGACAGGAACTGGTAGACCACCTTGCTGAAAACCCTGTGGGAGGAGAATACGAACCCCTAAAAACGTATTTTCCCAATGAAGATCATTCGTAGGAGAAGACATTGTTGAAGCCTATGATGGTTGGAGAATGTTCTTTGGCGGATTGGCAAACTTCAAAGGAGTCGGCATTGGATCTGTCTTTGTATCGGAAACTGGTCAGCATTATCCGGTATCTGCAAAACTCAGATTCCCTTGCACCAACAACCTGGCGGAATACGAATCTTGCATATTAGGACTCAACACGGTTGTTGACATGAGCATTCAGGAACTGCTAGTAATCGGCGATTCTGATCTACTTGTGCACCAGGTACAAGGAGAATGAGCTACCAAGAATTCCAAGATATCGCCATATCTGCACCATGTGCAGAAACTGAAGAAAAGATTCACAAAGGTAGAGTTTCGGAATGTTCCCAGAATTCAGAATGAGTTTGCCGATGCATTGGCCACTTTGTCATCAATGTTACGGCATCCAGAAAAGAGCTTCAGTGATCCTATCCCAGTAAGGATCCATAATCAGCCGGCATATTGTGCTCATGTTGAAGAGGAAACGAATGGGAAGCCTTGGTTCCACGACATCAAAGAGTATTTGTCGAAAGGAGAATACCTAGAGCATGCAAACGATACTCAAAAGCGCACACTTCGGAGGTTGTCCAACCATTTCTTCCACAGTGGAGAAAACCTATACAGAAGAACTCCTGATCTGGGTCTATTAAGATGTGTCGACGCAAAGGAAGATTCTAAGTTGCTTGATGAGATACATGTTGGGATCTGCGACCCGCATATGAATGGATTTACCTTGGCCAAAAAGATACTCCCGGCAGGTTATTTTTGGATGACCATGGAAATTGATTACATCTGGTATGTTCAGAAGTGTTACCCAATGTCAAGTGCATGCAGATATGATAAAAGTACCACCAAACGAGCTTAATGCAACAAGCTCACCTTGGCCTTTTGCCGCTTGGGGAATGGATGTCATTGGTCCGATCGAGCCCACCGTTTTTAGTGGCTATCGATTACTTCAATAAATGGGTTGAAGCCGCATCTTACAAAGCTGTGACTAAGAAGATCGTTGCGGATTTTGTTTGAGACCGAATTGTTTGTCAGTTCGGGATTCCAGAGTCCATCATCACTGACAACGCCTCCAATCTCAACAGTGATCTGATGAAAGCTATGTGTGAGACTTTTAAAATCAAGCACAAGAATTCCACAGCATATAGGCCCCAAATGAACAGAGCCGTGGAAGCTTCCAACAAAAACATCAAGAAGATACTAAGGAAAATGGTATAGATCACAAACAATGGCATGAGAATCTATCATTCGCCTTAATAGGACACCGTACCATAGTCCGCACATCAACCGGGGCAACTCCCTATTTGCTGGTTTATGGTACTAAAGCTGTCATTCCTGCCGAAGTAGAAATTCCTTCCTTGAGAATCATATAAGAAGCTGAGCTCAATGAAGTAGAATGGATAAGGAGTCGTTATGAGCTGCTATCCCTCAAAGAAGGAAAGAGGATGAACGCGGTATGTCACGGACAACTTTATCAGAACTGAATGTCCAGAGCCTTTAACAAAAGAGTCAAGCCGAGACAGTTCACACCGGGTCAGCTGGTGTTGAAGAAGATCTTCCCGCATCAAGAAGAAGCCAAAGGGAAATTCTCTCCCAACTGGCCAGGTCCTTACATGGTTCACAAACTATTGACAGGAGGAGCCCTCATACTCGCAAAAATGGACAGAGAAATTTGGCCAAAATCAATCAACCTAGATGCAGTCAAAAGATATTATGTTTAAATCATCCTATGCTTTTCTACATAATGTACATTGAACTACGCTCGACCTGATTCCCATTTAAGAGGGGATACATAGGCAGCCTTGTGGGTTCAGTCACAATTTAATAAAATTTTGATTTCCCCCATAATCAGAAACTGGGGTAGAATTTTGAGGAGGACCCTCAAAATTCTGAAGCAAGTTCAGCCAATCGCAGCATATAGAGCAGTCAGAAGTATTATTCAGTTAACTGGGGAAGAATTTTGAGGAGCACCCTCAAAATTCTACGGCAGAAGCAGTCGCAATGTCTTTGATCGTGTCACAGTCACTGGTTCATCTAACCAATTTCTAAACTATATTTTACTACGTCTTCGAAATTATGCATGCATGCTTTTGAACATAAACTCTGCTTTAGCGAACACTACCGTGATAATTCGAATAGGGTCTTCAGACGGAATAGAGCAAATCAAGCAAGCATACGAAGGCACGAACCAACCTTCCCCTTGCAAAACTCACGATTTTTCTTTGAATGTAGAAACAAGGGATATGCACACCTTGGAATCACAAGTCTTCATAACAGAAAAGATATCCAAACTCTTCTCCAGATAAGAAATGTTTTGTTATCACTTATTGTTCATGGCATGAGACTAAGCTCTGTCTCAATCTTGCATGAGGCTAAGCCCTGCCTCCCTACTTGCATAAGGCTAAGCTCTGCGTTCTATTTGCATTAGATTAAGCTCTGTCTCAATTTTTCATGAGGCTAAGCCCTGCCTCCATATCTGCATAAGGCTAAGCCCTGTCTTCCCTCTGCATGGGACTAAGCCCTATCCCGAACTTTGCATGAGAATAATCTCTGTCTCAATCTTGCATAAGGCTAAGCCCTGCCTCCATATTTGCACAAGGCTAAGCACTGCTTTCTCTTTGCATGGGACTAAGCCATGTCCCAAATCTTTGCATGAGATTAAGCTCTGTCTCAATATTGCATGAGGCTAAGCCCTACCTTCATATCTACATAAATCTAAGCCCTGCCTTCCTTCTGCATGGGACTAACCCCTATCCCGAACTTTGCATGAGACTAAGCTCTGTCTCAATCTTGCATGAGGCTAAGCCCTGCCTCCATATCTGCACAAGGCTAAGCACTGCCTTCTCTTTGCATAAGACTAAGCCCTGTCCCGAATCTTTGCACGAGACTAAGCATTGTATCTCTTGCATTGTCTCTCCTCTTCTCTCGGGCTAAGCTCGGCCCTCAACTTCATACAAGAGTAAACCTTGTCTTGTTGCTTCTAGCATCATGTCTTTGCACCCCATGGGCTGAAATACCGCCAACTTGTCCGAACGCGTCACAGTCTGAAGGCACCATCCTCGTAGCCGGAAGACATCATGCCATGGCCTGAGGATCTCTAAAATTTGCATATCATTATTCAAAGGCGTCATGGTTCGGAGGCATCATTTTCATGGCCCGATAACATCATCTTATGGCTTGTGAATCCCTTACCACACAATTCATGGCCCGGGACATCATGGTCTAAGGACGTCATCCTCAACCGTTCAAAGACAATTCTCATGGTCTGAAGGGAATTTGCATCATGTTTAAATTTACCCAAAATTGTACGTACATGTTGCAGTGCATATTCTAATTTGCAGGTAACCCGATGAGTAACCATTATCCCAACAGGAGCATGCTCCAGTTCCTTCATATTATTTCAAACTTGACCGCTCATTGTAACCATTCCACCTATTCCAAAACCTTTTGTCCGTTCTTGTGATAACTTCATCGATATATTCCGCCGATGAACCCAGAACTACACACGGCCTGATTCCTGTAAAGCCAGGGATATGTAGGCAGCTCGAAAATAAGAGTGCGGCCTATGTCTCTCAAATCACCCTACACGGTCAAAATTGGCCATCATATCTTTACCCGACAATTCTTTCATCCTTCCCGGGTAAAGAGGGGCAGTTGTTGATACCCAATTTTTTCTTGTATTATTTTCAAAATGCATATCTATCTTCAAAATAGTACATGAGCATCAATTAATATTTTCCATAATTTCTGTATTTTTCTAAGGATTTTTATTAATTTATCCCAATATTTTATTTATATAAATAATTACTAATCGCATCAAAAATGGTTTTATAATAATTTTATGGCCTAATTTCGTCATTTGTATTTATACCAAGCTTTAATTATTGCATGAATAGCCCCATTTACATTGTTGGGTTATAATTGCAATTACTTTGCAGTAAAAGTCCATGTATGCATTATTACATATTTCACAAGAAAAATAGCTTTTTATATTTTTATAATACTAAGTAATTATTTTAAATTATTTTTATGCATGAAAATTATTTTTATAATTTATTAATCTTTTTTACAAATTATTTTATTAATTTATTAATCATTTTTATAAATTATTTTATTAATTAATTGGGTATTTAACAAAATAGCCCCTTTCAATTTTGTTTTAACCCAATTGCACCAGCTCAATTATTTAAAATCCTAGCCCAATTCGCCACATCCCAAACTAAATAACCCTTACCCGACCCGGAGCCTTCTCTAATCGTGGTCGTTGATCTCTGAGATCAACGGTCCATGTTACCCCTTTCCTTTTTTAATCTAACCCAAACCCTAACACCCCATTTCTCTTAATTTTGCCGTCCCTGAATCCCTACCTCCCTTCTTTTCTCTCAAACACTCACCCTAACCCTAGCCGCCGTCACCGAAAAACCCCCGTTCCATGGGATTTATCTGTAATTTCCGGCCCTTGTCGGCCTCTCACCTCTTCTGGTCGTTCGATTATGTTGATTTATGAAAGAATCTCAAAGAGATTCCACTCAGATTTGTTCAAAATCTTTTCATAAGCCTACCTATGGTCATCTCCGTTTGTGAGTATTATTATTTTTCGTGTTTATGGCTCGAATCTCTAGTTCCAAACCATATTTCCTTTCATCTCTATCATCTTTTCTAAAACCTAATCTCTTTCTACTTGGGCATGTTCAAATCTTTGTAGATTTGAGACGATTTTAAGTGTTGTTTTGAATTTCTCTTTGAAAACCTTCTATTTTTTCTTAATACTATTCGATTCCAGTGTTTTCTGAAACTAGGATTTCATATTAAGTTCTCTTCAAAAAGGTTTTTGAGCTTCTAAGTGTTTGAATCTGTTTATCTTTACTAGTTCGACTAATTCTTTTGTATATGCTTTAAACCTTAGGTTTTTCTGCTATATTTCATTTTTACTTCAATATTTTCCCGTTACTGTTATCTCTGTCAATCAAAATAGATTTTATTAGGGCTCGAATTATATTTTTCTGTTAAAATTAGTACTTCCCTGTGATTTTACCTGTTTCCTTATTTATGACTTTTAATTAGTACTACTTGCCTTAATTAGATTAAAGCCTGATTTACAGGATTTAGTTGACTCCTATAAAGTCTATGATTGGTTTATTTACCTTATTTGAATCCCAATCGGGGCTGGTAATTGATTCTCCTTATTTCAAGGTAACTTTCCCGAATTCTGTTTGTATCAATTAGCTTGGGTTTAGCCCCAATTCACTGATTGATTGTATTTGCTTGCCTTACTTAGGAATTGTAATCTTCTTGCCTTATTTGGTTACCTTTCTAAGTGCTATATAAACCTCATTATGGTTTTCTTTCAGACACGGACACATTTAGAAAGAAATGCACACACACACAAACTCTAGCTCTTATTCAAGCTTTTTTGTTACTTGTGTTTGCTACACTGTCTAGCTGGCTGAAATCCAAGGCTAGGCTATTGGGTTCAACATACTTTCACCTTCCTGTTTTTATTTCTTAACTGGTATGTCTCCACTCCTATTATCATTCCATATTCTGTGTAGATAAATCTATGTGATTTCATGTTTATTGCTCCCAATCAGAATGACTATTTCTGCGTAGTTAAATCCCTGTCTTTCTTGTTTATTGATCTCAATTAGCATGGTACTTCTATGTAGTAGTGCTATGTCTTTCCTGTTTATTGCTTTAAATCAGCATGTCTATCTCTGTCATTAGGTCCTATTCAGTGTTATGTAATCTGGTTGTTATCATATGCAATTAAACCCATGTGCTTCCTATTGCTTGCTCTTAACCAACATGTCTATCTCTATCATTAGGTCCTATTCAGTATGTTATGTAATTTTTCTGTCAACTTGCCTTTGCCTGCTTTATGTCTCTGTTAACTAGCTTGCCTCAACTCTCATGAAATTGTCTTGTCCAGCGTGTCAATATGGTTCATACACTCTAGCATGTTCTTATTTGATCCAGGATGTTTATCCACTTGTTTCTCAACTAGCATGCCTTCATGCTTGTCTTGTTTTATGTGTTCCTGAATTCTATACTCCCAACCCCTGCTACCTTTCTTTGTGTAGTTGTTTTATCATTATTCTGATCCCAACATGCTATATGCTCACCTAGTGATAAACTAAGTCAATCCTAGGCAATGTGAAATCTTGTTTGAAGTAGCTGTGATCCTGTCATTTGAACTCAAAGTGCTGAAATGACTCTGTTTGTTCCTATTTACTTCTAAAAGGCCAAGTTGTTTTCTTAAAACTATCTATTATTTTTATGTATTGTTTTCAACTCTTACCCTTAGATACCTAGGGTCCTTCCCCTCTAGTGTGAGCACTTCCTAGGAGTCCATGAGACTCCTCCGAACTCTGACACACTGGTTATGGTTTTTCCAAACTTGTTCACAAAATTGTTTCTTTAAAAAGGTTTTTTTGGTGTGAGCATTTCCCGGGGTCCCTGAGGCCCTTGGGAACTTTGACACACCAGAAGACCATTTGGTGTACTATGAGATACTGGCATACTTCAAACTTGGTTGAAGGCCTGGCTTCCAGGTTTATTGTTGGGCCTATTCAGGCTCCCTATAACATAGTAATTTCATTCTGTAATTCATTTATATCTGGTCTGTAATAATAATTCTTGTAAAAACAGACATTGGGGTTATTAGTAAAACTGGGAGGGACTTTTATATATAACTTTGTGGGGATCGGGTGGAAATCATGCCCATAGGATTGTTATGATTATCTATATGCATTAGAAACCATGTCTATACGGCTTGTCTCATTCTTTGAAATCTTGTATTTCACATTTGCATTAGAAATCCTGCTTCTAGGTCATTTACCAATTATGCATTAATGATCATGTTCTCAAACCATCATGTGCGCATTAGAAATCATGTCCCTAGGAATTCCCTTGTTGAATTTGCTTGAAAACTGGCTAACAACTTTATTCGCCTAGATAGCATGCCTATAGGGTCTAAACAGATAAAAATATGCCTGTTATAAATCAATCGCTAGTTTATTATTATGGTCCAATTAATGCTTAGATACTATGTCTATAGGATCCTGCTCGGTTATCACCTAGGCAAACCTGTAGGTTGATTAAAATTCTGAAGTGTAAAACTGTGTTTGTTTGACTACTGATAAACCACCCAAATCCAGTAAGTAATAAATTCAGTAGGCAAACTGATCAGGTATCCTCGTCTTAATAAAATGTTGCATATTATGCTTTGTGCTCATCTAGATATCCTGCTATAGGACTTTAAATAGTTTAAAACTGTTGTTTGAGGCGTGCAATTGTTTGTTTATTTGTGGAGGTAAATCTGAGACCTTAACTGCTCTTTATGTGATAGTCCAATTTGCTTTTTTTGACGCCTAGTTTTTCTCCTTTTAAGCACCATAGGTGAGTCTAGAACCACCTTAAATAGAGGCCCTAAGCACCTCCAGGGCCATAGGTAAAGGACGGGTAATGCACGCATAGGGTACGTATTCGATGCTATTAGAACGCTTAGATAATAAGTAAGGGGAGAGTAATTGGGTAGCAAAAGAATGATGACATGTGCGCTAATCCTATGCGTAACACCTCTGTTTGAGGAAGGTTACCGAGTATTGCAGGGAAGTGGTCCTATAGGCTAATAAACCTAAGACCCCCCTTTAATTTTCATTTTGAATTATTTCTATTTGTTTAAATGGCTATATTTCTCTTTAAGTACTAATTCGCTTAGATTACGTTCGGCTGGGACCCACCATTGTGGACCTTGAGGGGTTCCTAATACCTTCCCCTCAAGGTAATTTCAAGCCCTTACCCAATCTCTGGTAAAGTAAACCGGTTTATGAGTTATTTGCTTTAGGTGCCCTAATGCACCTTAATCTGTTAGGTGGTAACTCGTCAAATTTCATACCCCATCCCAAAAGGAAATGAGTTGTCCCAGAATGTCGAAATCGATTTCGCGAGAAAAGGGGGGGGGGGGCGACATATGTCTCATTTTCTTGACTTGTGTTCACTTTGTGCTTTATGCTTAATATTTCGTGGCTCTGTGAATACTTGCATTAGTTGAGAGTCGGAATGAGACCGTCCTGAGTGAGTCATGTGTCATGTGTGGTGAGGTTTTTGTGTAGTCCATATTTTTGTGATTGAGTCTAGAACTTTCCCGATATGTGAGTTGAAGCAAAATTTTAGTTGATACTTGGTTTGAAAAATTATTTTAGGCTTTCTTTGATTTTTTTTGTGCTTATTCCTTAGCATAAATAGATTTTATCCCTAGTTACCCTTTTTGAGCCTATTGACTTTTATTTGGCACCCACATTATGAGCTTATACCCTTTTGTTCTTAATTGAAACTTTTGATCATTTTATCTCTTAAAGCACTTTAATTGTGAAATGAGCGCTTGAAGAAGTAAGGAGGGAATGCGGGGTGGCTTTTGAGTAGAATCAATGAAAGAAAGAAGGGTGGACTTATTTTGTAAAATAATACACCATTACTGAAGTTGAAAAAGGAAAAAAATCTGGAAAAAAAATGTAGTTGAATAAATATCTTGTTTTGGGGGTAATATTGTTTGTGAAATTGAAGTGGATTGAAGAATTTGCGCTTAAGTTATTTGGTGAGGTGTTAAAGTGTCTAGGAGGGTTAGCCACTATTCCTAAAATATATCATACTCATCTCTTTGCCACTTTACAACCATGAAAAAGTCCTAGTTGATTTTAGATCGAGCAAGCTTACATTAGTAGAGATTTACATGAAGGGCAAGCTTATGGTACCAATTGCATGCATGTGACTTCTTTTGTGAGAGTGAGCGATTTTCTTTGATATATGTGAGTCCTTAAAATATATTTGATCATGAGATTCGGATGTGTGGATTCAACTTACTCTTTTTGCTTTTGTTGTGAGGTCACATGATTTCACGAGGGATAGGTAACGTTATTATATTTCTCTATGATGTTGGGTGTTCAAGCCATGAGTGCATTGTGTCATCGAGTTGGTTTTTGAATCTAGGATTGTTACGAGCATGCTGTCTTTATTGTGAATATTTTGAAGTATGGCATAAGTTAAAGGGAAGTGTGTTGTGATTGAATGTGCTAGAGTTTAATTGTTGTTATCAACCATGGCCATTGGTGTAGAGTGCACAAAGATAGAGTAATTTATTGGTTTATTCGAGGACGAGAAACGTTTAAGTGTGGGGTGTTGACATTCGGCTTAAAGTATGCATACTTTTATGTATATTGCCTCGTATTGTGCTCAAGTCTCGGAAATTTCGAATGTATAATATAATGATTTGTGCTAATTTGTAGTATTTCTATGTGTAGGAATCATTTAGATGCTTGGGACGAATGTGCGCGAATTTGAGCGAAAATGGGATGAAAAGGCGAAATAGCCCAGTTGAGCGCCACATGCAGCGTGGGGTGCTACCTGTGGCGCACAAAACAGAATGCTGAAAAGTTGAGCGCCAGGGACAGCGCCCCACGCTGCCCTGGACGCTCAAAATGTGAACTTGTCCTATTTCGCCCGTGACTTGATTATTTCGGCCCTACAAATCCCCAACTTGTATAAAGGGGGTCCTAAACCTATTTTGGAGGGGGGGAGGGCGTTTTTGAGAGGAACTTTTGACTAAGGGAGAGCATAGAGCTGTTGTGGAGGCCGAATTTCGTCTTTTCTTCCACCAAACTTGGTAATTTTTATGTTTCTTTGTATGATTTGTTGTTTGGATACCATGTCTATGTGGAGCTAAACTTTATGTTATAGGGTTGTGGTTCTTTCATGACTATTTCGAATATTGATTTTGATTTCTTATTTATCATATTGGTTTATTTATTTAATCTTGCGCTTAATTATGTAATTGCTTGATCACCAATTAAATACTATCTACGAATCTAGAATTGAACTCGAAAGTGAGAATTCTAGATTGTATATAATATTGAGTAGAGCAAGTTCTTGAGAACTGGGCATCGGGGAACATATTAGCAGTTAGGATAGACATATACCTAATTGGTTGCTTGGTTTGATGTACAGGAATTATAAATATGTTCTTGTTAGTTCTTGTTACATAGACATATAGGCGTTAGGTTAGCTTGAATAGGCGAGTAAGAACTCGACAGATTCTTATGAGCAATATTAACCATGTCAACCAATGAACTAGATGTATTAGTTAGTCAATTCATTTGAATAATACAATAGAATTATTAGATAGCCCATAACCCTAGATCGTTTTCATCATTGATAACATAAAAATCTGCTCTTCTTTTGTTCAATGTTCACTCTTTGTTTTTCCTTTATTTTAATTAGTTTAGAGTCAAATACTTCTAGGATTAATTATTGTTTAGATAATTAGGATAGTCTAACTTAGTTAATAGTTAATCACAAGTCCTCGTGGGTTCAACATCCGACTTCTAATCACTTTATTACTTGACGACCGTGTATACTTGCGTGTACGTTTGGACGCAACACCATTCGGCTAAAAATGTGTTGTCACGACCCAAACTACCCCGTTGTGATGGCACCTATCGCAGTGCTAGGCTAGCCGATTAGTTATTCAGAACATACGACAATTCTCTTCAATAATTCATTTGAAACTTTTTCATCATAAATCTTTTATTAAATAATTTCAAACAAGTAAAAGTAAACAAATATAAACCAACGGCCCGACCTCGGGTGTCACTAGTCATGAGCATCTAGGATACAAGTCTGATACAGTCTACTCAAAATGACAAGAGAAGTCTAATAAAATGAACTGGAAGATAGGATGGAAAAGAGCAAGGTTGCGATCGACGTGCAACTACCTTGCTAAGCTCCTGAATAAACGGAGGAAGAATCAACACTCACTCGGATGACCTGTAGCACCTGGATCTGCACACAAGGTGCAAGGAGTAACGTGAGTACGCCAACTCAGTAAGTAACAACTATAAATAAAGGTTGAGTGCAGTGACGAGCAGTAAAAATCACATAAAGTTCAAGATTTTAAAGTCTCAATGAAACAACAAGTGTCAAATCAGTGTTCAAGTCAAAATATCATTTAAAACTCCAGTTTCAATGAAACATGTACCAATATCTTCAACATTTTTAATAGAGGCTCAATATTGAAATAGAAGGAAAGTATTGATTTCTCAACAAGCACCTCGAGCATATTACCACTCATGAACTGTCCCTCGGGAAAGCCTCCCAATCACTCTTCATTCAACACTCATCACTCAACACTTACACTCAGTAGGTACCTGCGCTCACTGGGGGTGTACAGACTCCGAAAGGTCTCCTACAGCCCAAGCGTTAAATCGTTGCGGCGTGCAGCCCGAACCAATATCACTGTGGCATGCAAACCGATCCATATATATCCTCACAATCAGGTCCTCGGCCTCGCTCAGTAATCAACCTCACAAGACACTCGGGCGTTTCAGTAAAATCAGGGGACTTAACCCAAAACAACTTTCACATATTTTAAAATAGAGTAATGAAACTGAATTAAACAGTAAACAGGAAAATTATGACTGAGGATATGCTTTCAAATCAAAACAGTGTGAGGATAGTATAAAATACCCCTGAGGGTCCAAACAGTATGGCACAAGGCCCCAAACATGGCGTTCATCCCAAATTATAAGAATTCTTTCTAAAACATATAGCAATTATAGAACTTTAATCAAAATATGCAACTTTATAGTTGCTACGGGACGGACCAAGTCAAAATCCCTAACGGTGCACGCCCACACGCCCGTCACCTAGCATGTGCGTCACCTCAACATAGTGAAATAGTACGAAATTCCGGGGTTTCATACCCTCAGGTCTAGATTTACAATCGCTACCTCAAACTGGACAAAAATCTACTTCACAATGCCCTTGCCGCTCCACTCGGCCACAAATCGCCCCGAATCTATCCAAAATCAGTATATTATAATTAATATATGCTAAAGGAATAAAGCCCACATAAAAATTATCAAATTAAACCACAAATCCCGAAATTGACCAAACCCGACCCCGGGCCCACGTCTCGGAATTCAGCAAAAGTTGCAAAACTAGAAACCTCTTTCACTCACGAGTCGTTCATACTAAATTTACCAAAATCCGCCCCCGTTTGACCCTTCAATTCCTCAAACGAAACTCTCCAATTTCAAGCCCTATTTTCCCCAATTTTCACCCCTAATTTCTATACTTTTCATGCATAAACAACTTAAATTCATCTTAGATTCGAGTGTTAAGTTCAAAAATCTTACCTCAACGAATTCCCCCTTGATTCCCTCTTCAAAACCCTCCAAAAGATCCAAAAGCCGGAAGAAAAATGGTGAATATTGGCCAAAATTCACGAAGGTTCCGTTATATACCTTCTGGCCAGGCATTTCCGCACCTGCGGCCAAAACAACGCACTTGTGCCCTCCGCTTCTGCAGTTTTTCATTAAATTGCCAGCCTTCTCACCTGCGGTCGACTTAACGCACCTGCGGTCATCACAGATGCGGAGACCAAACCGCACCTGCGGAGCTCTACGCACCTGCGCTCCAAATTCCGCACCTGCGAAGCTCGCACCTGCGGTTCCCAATCCGCAGGTGCGGCCATACCAGAACCGCATCACCAGCTGCATTTCCCCAACTCCAAACTCCCCGTTGGCCATCCGAAAACATCCTGAGGCCCTTGGGACATCAACCAACAACACCAATAGGTCACATATCAATACCCTAACTTAGTCAAACCTATGGAACACCCAAAACAACACCAAAACACTGAATTAACCCCGAATTCAAGCCTAAGGATTTCTAAACTTCCAAAATTCACCAACGATGCCAAAACCAACCAAACCACGTCCGAATGATCTGAAATTTTGCACACACGTCACAAATGACACTACGAACCTATTCCAACTTTCGAAATTCCATTCCGACCCGATATCACATTTTCCACTGTCGACCGGAAATCGCCAAATTTCCAATTTCTCCAGTTCAAGACTAATTCTACCACTGACCTCCAAATTACATTCCGAACACACTCCTAAGTCCAAAATCACCTAACGAAGCTATCCGAACTATAAAAACCCTAATCCGAGATCGTTTACTCATAAGTCAACTTTCAGTTGACTTTTCCAACTAAATATCCAAATTAACAGACTAAGTGTCTCATTCCACTCCAAAATCACTCTAAACCCGAGCCAACCAACTCGACGCAACATAATAAAGTTGAACAATATATAATGAAGTAGAAATTGGGGAAACGGGGCTATAACTCACAGAACGACCGACCAGGTCGTTACATACTCCCCCTCTTAAACAAACGTGCATCCTCGAACGAGTCTAGAAACATACGTGGAGTCTCAAATAGGTGTGGATATCTTCTTCGCATCTGTCGTTCGGTCTCCCAGGTGGCCTCCTCCACCGGCTTCCCTCTCCACTGCACCTTAACTGAAGCTATATCCTTTGACCTCAATCTTCGAACCTGTCAATACAAAATAGTCATTGGCTCCACATCATAGGTCATTTCACCCTCCAACTAAACTGTGTTGAAATCCAAAACATGGGATGGGTCACCAACATACTTCCGAAGCATGGAAACATGAAATACCGGATGCACACTCGACAAGCTGGGTGGAAAAGCAAGCCTATAAGCCACTTCCCCTATCCCTTGAAGCACCTCAAAAGGCCCAATGAACCGGGGGCTCAACTTTCCCCTCTTCCCAAAACAGAAAACAACCTTCATGGGTGACACCTTCAACAACACCTTCTCCCCAACCATGAAAGACACATCACAGACCTTCCTGTCCGCATAGCTATTCTGCCTAGACTACACCGTGTGAAGCTGCTCCTAAATCAACTTCACCTTATCTAGAGCATCACATACCAAATCTATACCCAAGAGTCTAACCTCACCCGGCTCAAACCAACCAATGGGAAATCTACACCTCCTCCCGTACAAAGCCTCTATGGAGCCATCTGAATACTCGACTGATAACTATTACTATATACAAACTCTGCAAGTGGCAAAAACTGGTCCTATGAACCCCCAAAATCAATAACACAAGTGCGCAACATGTCCTCAAGTATCTGAATAGTGTGCTCCGACTGCCCGTCCGTCTGAGGGTGAAAAGCTTTGCTCAACTCAACCTGTGTACCCAACTCCCACTGCACGACCCTCCAAACTGTGATGTGAACTGAGTACCTCTATCAGAAATGATGGAAACTGGAACACCATGCAGTCGAAAAATCTCTCAGATATAAATTCGACTAACCGATCCGAAGTGTAAGTGGTACCAACAGGAATGAAGTTCGCGGACTTGGTCAGTCGATCAACAATAACCCAAATAACATCGAACTTCCTCGAAGTCCGCGGGAGCCCAACTACAAATTCCATGGTTTCCACTTAGGAATATCTAGTCTCTAAAGCAAGCCACCCGGTCTCTGATGCTCATACTTAACCTACTGATAGTTGAGACACCGAACTACAAATCCAACGATATCCTTCTTCATCCGCCTCCACTAATAATGTTGTCTCAGATCCTGATACATCTTCGTGGCACCCGTATGGATGGAATACCGCGATTTGTGGGCCTCATCAAGAATCAAATCCCGAAGCCCATCTACATTAGGCACGCATATCCAACCCTGCATCCTGATCACACCATCATCAGTAATAGGCACATCCCTGGCATCACCTCGCCGGACCCTGTCCTGAAGAACGAGCAAGTGTGGGTCATCATACTGGCGCTCCCTGATACGGTCATAAAGAGAAGACCCGGATACCACGCAAGCCAACACCCAACTAGACTCTGATATATCCAACCTCACAAGCTATCCTGCTAAGGCCTGAACATCAAGTGCTAAAGGTCTCTCTGCTGCTGAAAGATATGCTAAACTCCCCAAGATGCCCGGTGACTTAAGGCATCAGCCACCACATTGGCCTTACCCAGATAGTATAGAATAGTGATATCATAGTCCTTGAGAAGCTCCAACTATCTCCACTGACACAAATTCAGATCTTTCTACTTAAACAGATGTTATAGGCTCCGGTGATCAGTATAAATTTCAAAATGAACTCCATACAAATAATGATGCCAAATCATCAAGCCGTGAACAATGGTTGTTAACTCAAGATCATGCACTGAATAATTCTTATCACGGGTCTTCAGCTGGCGTGAGGTGTAGGATATCACCCTACCCTCCTGCATCAGAACACAACCAATGCCTATCCTCGAGGCATCACAATACATGGTATAAGAACCTGAAGTTGATGGCAGAACTAACACTGGAGTTGTTGTCAAGACAGCCTTGAGCTTCTGAAAACTTTCCTCACACTCGTCCGACCACCTGAACGGAGCACCCTTCTGGGTCAATTTGGTTAAGGGCGAAGCAATAGAAGAAAACCCCTCCACAAAGTGACAGTAATAGCCCGCCAAACCAAGGAAGCTCTTATTCTCTGTAGCTGAGGACGGTCTGGGCCAACTCTGCACCGCCTCTATTTTCTTCGAATCAACCTGAACACCCTCACTGGACACCACGTGCCCCAAGAATGCTACTGAGCCAAGCCAAAACTCACACTTGGAGAACTTTGCATAAAGTTTCTCATCCCTCAATCTCTGTAATACAACTCTTAAATGATGAGCATGCTCCTCCTAGCTACGAGAGTACACCAGGATGTCATCAATGAACATAATAACGAAGGAATCCAAGTATGGCTAAAATATGTTGTTCATCAAATTCATGAACGCTACTGGGGAATTGGTCAGCCCAAAAGACATCACCAAGAACTCATAATGGCCATAACGGGTCCTGAAAGTCGTCGTAGGAATATCCGAATCCCGAATCTTCAGCTGATGATACCAGGACCTCAAATCAATCTTAGAGAACACCCTAACTCCCTGAAGCTGGTAAAATAAATCATCGATACGAGGCAAAAGATATTTGTTCTTGATTGTGACCTTGTTCAACTGCCTGTAGTCAATACACATTCTCATGGAATCATCCTTCTTCTTCACAAACATAACCGGTGCACCCCAAGGTGACATACTAGGCCGAATAAACCCCTTATCTAGGAGTTCCTGAAGCTGTTCTTTCAATTCCTTCAACTCTGTAGGTACCATACGATACGGTGGAATAGAAATAGGCTGAGTGTCTGGCACCGAATTAATACCAAAATCAATATCCCTATCGGGTGGCATGCCTGACAGGTCTCCAGGAAACACATCCGGAAAAGCACGGACCACAAGAATAGAATCAATAGTGTGAGTCTCAGCACTGACATTCCTCACAAAAGCCAAATAATATAGGCACCCTTTCTCCATCATACGCTGAGCCTTCAGGTAGGAAATCACCATACTAGGCACATAATCTATGGAACCTCTCCACTCAACCCTCAGGAATCCCGGCATCGCTAAGGTCACGGTCTTAGCGTGACAATCTAGAACAACATGACATGGAGATAGTCAATCCATGCCCAATATCACATCAAAGTCAATCATGTTGAGCAATAACAAATCCACTCGGGTCTCCAGACCTTAATAGACATTACACATGACCGATACACATGGTCCATAACAACAGCGTCGCCCACCGGAGTAGACACATGAACAAATGTGACTAAGGACTCACGGGGCATATCCATAAAATGAGCAAATATGATGAGACATATGAATATGTGGAACCAGGATCAAATAAGTCTGAGGCATCTCGGTGATAAACTGAAACAATATCTGTGATCATGGTATCTGAATCCATAACGTCTGGTCTGGCTGGAAGTGTATAAAAAAGGGCCTGACCTTCACCTAATCGACCTCCCCCTCTAGGGCAGCCTCTAGCTGCCTGACCCTCACCCCGAGCTACCTAGGCGGGTTGTGAAGTGACTGGAGCTGAAGTCAAGGTCTGACTTCTCTGTTGAAATGGAACCCCAAGAAAACAAGGACACTACCTCCTTATATGTCCTAACTCTCCACACTCGTAACAACTCCCTGGTGCGGGGGACATGGACTGAAGGGAACCCCTAGCACCGGGATAACTGATAAAAGAACCTGGCGTGGAAGAGCCTTGATCTGATGGTGCACAGGATGAACTCTGGGCTGGAAGGGCACTGAATGATGAGCGGTTGGGATAAGAACTGCGGGAACTATTCCCCGATGGTGCGCCACTATGAACTGGGCGAGCTGGCTGAGCAGGCCTAAATGGACAGCCTCTGTCGTGCTGAAACTGACCCCTAGAGGGGACACCACCAAAGCTACCAGATCCTCGAGTCCTCTTGGCCTCCATCTAATCTCGCTCCTGGCGACGAACTAGCTCAATCTCTCGGGCAATATCAACAACCTCCTCAATAGTAGCACCTGACACCCTCTCCCTGGTCATGAGAATTCGAAGCTGATATATGAGACCATCCACGAACCTCTTGATCCTCTCCCTGTCCGTTGGAACATCCAAACATCATGACGATCTAGGTATAAAAATCTCATCTCATACTGCGTCACAGTTATATCATCCTGACGCAATTGCTCGAACTGCCTGCGCAGCTCCTCCCTGCGGGACTGTGGCATATACTTCTCCAAAAAGAGAACGGGAATTGCTGCCAGGTAAGGGGAGCTGCACCAACAGGACTACGCCTCTCATAAGCCTCCC
Source organism: Nicotiana knightiana (assembly GCA_005239525.1). Classification (NCBI taxonomy): domain Eukaryota; kingdom Viridiplantae; phylum Streptophyta; class Magnoliopsida; order Solanales; family Solanaceae; genus Nicotiana; species Nicotiana knightiana. The sequence continues at coordinate 138,090 of ML373477.1, read as the reverse complement.
ACCAAGTAAAGGCAACTCCTAAAAACCGGAAAGTAGTGAACGAGACCCCACTAGTCTTCGAAATACCTGTTGTATGAAGAATCCTCTGACACTTGTCCAAGAAACCCTGGGCATCCTCACCCTCAGCACCACTAAAAGTTGGAGGCTGAAGTCTACCAAACCTCTCCAATCTGCGCTGCTCGTCATCTGGTATGACGGGAACCACATAATCCTGAGCAGGTACAATCGGTTAGGCTGGAAGTGCCCCTGGTGTCTGAAGTACCTGAACAACCTGCTCGGGAGTGCGCGCGGTGGCAGTCTGAGCGCCTCCCCCGGTCTGAAGAAACATCGACCACCTGAGCAAGACTGGTGCACACGGTCAAATCTGAGCCAAGGTCTCCTGAAGACCCGGAATCACAATATGCACAACCGGTGCATGGGCTGGTCCCGCTGGAACATCTGCTGCTAGGACCTGATCTGGAATAACGGGTGGGTCTATAGGTACAAACCCGGTTGCAGTGTGGGCTACACCTCTACCCCTGCCCCGGTCTTGAACCCTCATAGGCCTACCTGGTGGCTGGTCGTCCTGTCCGGTAGCACGTGTCCTCACCATCTCTGAGAGAATGAAATAATAGAAATTTAGTTACCAGAATCAATAGATTCACATGACAAGAATTCAAGAATGTGAGATTTTGCCTAAGGGTTCTGCAGCCTCTTGAAGATAAGTACGGACGTCTCCGGACTGATCCGCAAGACTCTGCTAAACCTGCTCATGACTTGTGAGACCTATGTAACCTAGGGCTCTGATACCAACTTGTCACGACCTAAACTACCCTGTCATGATGGCGCCTATCGCATTACTAGGCTAGCCGATTAGTTATTCACAACATACGAAAATTCTCTTCAATAATTCATTTTATAACCTTTTCATCATAAATCTTTCATTAAACAATTTCAAACAAGTAAAAGTAAGCAAATATAAACCAACGGCCCGACCTCGGGTGTCACTAGTCATGAGCATCTAGGATACAAATCTAATACAGTTTACTCAAAATGACAAGAGAAGTCTAACAAAATGAACAGCTGGAAGATAGGAGGGAGAAGAGCAAGGTTGTGATCGCCGTGCAGCTACCTTGCTAAGCTCCGGAATAATCTGAGGAAGAATCAGCACTCACTCGGATGGCATGTAGCACCTGGATCTGCACACAAGGAGCAAGGAGTAACGTGAGTACGCCAACTCAGTAAGTAACAACTATAAATAAAGGCTGAGTGCAGTGACGAGCAGTAAAAATCACATAAAGTTCAAGATTTTAAAGTCTCAATGAAACAACAAGTGTCAAACCAGTGTTCAAGTCAAAATATCACTTAAAACTCCAGTTTCAATGGAAACATGTACGGATATCTTCAACATTTTCAATGGAGGATAAATATAGAAATAGAAGGAAAATAATGACTTCATTAACAAGCCCCTCGGGCATATTACCACTCATGAACCGTCCCTCGGGCAAGTCTCCCAATCACTCGTCACGCAACACTCGTCACTCAGCACTCACACTCAGTAGGTACCTGCGCTCACTGGGGGTGTACCGACTCCGGAGAGGCTCCTACAACCCAAGCGCTATATCGTTGCGGTGCGCAGCCAGATCCAATATCGTGGCGGTGTGCAAGCCGATCCATATATCGTTGCGGCATGCATCCTGATCCATATATCGTTGCGGCGTGCAGCCCGATCCATATATATCCTCATAATCAATCCCTCGGCCTCACTCAGTCATCAACCTCACAAGCCACTGGGGCGTTTCAATAAAATCAAGGGACTCAGCCCACAATAACTTTCACATATTTTAAAATAGAGTAATGAAACTGAATTAAATAGTAAACAGGAAAATCATGACTGATAATATGCTTTCAAATCAAAATAGTGTGAGGATAGTATAAAAAATCCCTGAGGGTCAAAACAGTACGGCACAAGGCCCCAAACATGGCATTCAACCCAAATTATAAGAATTCTTTCTAAAACATATAACAGTTATACAACTTTAATCAAAATATGCAACTCTATAGTTGCTATGTGACGAACCAAGTCACAATCCCTAACGGTGCACGCTCGCACGCCCGTTACCTAGCATGTGTGTCACCTCAACATAGTGAAATAGTATGAAATTCCGGCGTTTCATACCCTCAGGTCTAGATTTACAATCGTTACTTACCTCAAACCGGACGAAAATCTACTCCGCAATGCCCTTGCCGCTTGACTCGACCACAAATCGCCCTGAATCTATCCAAAATCAGTATATTATCATTAATATATGTTAAAGGAACGAAGCCCACATAAAAATTATCAAGTTAAACCATAAATCCCGAAATTGGTCAAACCCGACCCCCAGGCCCACATCTCGGAATCCAACAAAAGTTGCAAAACTTGAAACCACTTTCACTCGCGAGTTCATTCATACCAAATTTACCAAAAATCCGCCCTCGTTTGGCCCTTCAATTCCTCAAACTAAACTCTCCAATTTCAAGCCCTAATTTCCCCAATTTTCACCCATAATTTCTATATTTTCATGCTTAAACAACTGAAATTCATCATAGATACGAGTGTTAAGTTCAAAAATCTTACATCAACAAATTCCCCCTTGATTCCCTCTTCAAAACCCTCCAAAAGCTACAAAAATCGGAAGAAAAATGGTAAAGATTGGCAAAAATTCGCGAGGGGTCCTTTATATACCTTCTGCCCAGGCATTTCCACACCTGCGGCCAAAATAGTGCACCTGCGGAAAATATCCGCTTCTGCTGTTTTTCATTAAATTGCCAGCCTTTGCACTTGCGATCGACTTAACGCGCCTGCGGTCATCGCAGACGCGAGGACCAAACCGCACCTGCGGAGCTCTGCGCACCTGCGCCCCAAATTTCGTACCTGCGAAACTCGCACCTGCGGTTCCCAATCCGCAGGTGCAGCCACACCAGAACAACAACACCAACTGCATTTCTAACTCCAAACTCCCCGTTGGCTATCCGAAAGTATCCCGAGGCCCTCGGACCTCAACTAACAACACCAATAAGTCACATATCAATACCCGAACTTAGTCGAACCTCTGGAACACCCAAAACAGTACCAAAATGTCGAGTTAACCCCGAATTAAAGCCTACGGATTTCTAAACTTCCAAAATTCACCAACGACGCTGAAACCAACCAAACCACGTACGAATGGCCTGAAATTTTGAACACACGTCACAAATGACACTACGAACCTATTCCAACTTTCAGAATTACCATTCCGACCCGATATCACATTTTCCACTGCCGATCGAAAATCGCCAAATTTCCAATTTCGCCAATTCAAGCCTAATTCTACCACGGACCTCCAAATTACATTCTGAACACATTCCTAAGTCTAAAATCACCTAACGAAGCTATCCGAACCATAAAAACCCTAATCCGAGATCGTTACTTATTAGTCAACTTCCTGTTGACTTTTCCAACTAAATATCCAAATTAAGAAACTAAGTGTCTCATTCCACTCCAAAATCACTCTGAACCCGAGACAACCAACCCGACGCAACATAATAAAGTTGAACAACATATAATGAAGCAGAAATAGGAAAAACGGGGCTATAACTCACGGAACGACCGGCCGTATCGTTAAATATGTACATCTGTTATCCAATATACATAAATTATACACTAATTCCATATCAGTGTTTATACAACGTAAAAAATCCCAAGAACAAACCAAACCAAATGAAAGTTAAAAATACATAACTTTTTCTTTTTCATAACAACTTCTTATAGTTCCTATGATTCACTCATTTCATCTTTTGGCCTATCTACTAAGTGATTTTCATACCGCCACAGATAACAATAATTGGACTCTTGGTTCAAATTATTGTTCATTATGCTGCATTAGACCCAATAAGAGTGGCATCTGGGCCGGGCCTGGGCCAAACAGGCCGGTCCAAATGGGCCCAGGTCCAGGCGGGCTTGGGTCAGGCGGGACCGGGCCAAACGGTCCTAACAGGTAGAACCGGCCCGCTGTGGGCCTAAACCCATATGGGCCCAGGCTAAGTGGGCCGGGCCCAAACGGGCCTAAACGATCCGGGTTATTTTTTTTATCTAAGGCAATTTCTTGTAACTATTGTGACATAAATCTAGTAATTCAAATTTAAAACATAAAAATAGTAAAGAGATATTCAAACTTGCACTAAAAAAGCCAAACGACTAGTTTTTCAAAATATAGCCGTTGGCTATTTTATGTAATTATATAATATTATCTAAGACAATTTATTGTAAATTATATTATATAATTATGACTTATGTCTTGTAATTCAAGTTTAAACACAAAAAAAAATGTAAACAAATATTCAAGGAAATGTCTTATAAGGCAATTTCTTGTAAATGTTATGACATAAATCTTGTAATTCAAATTTAAAACACAAAAATAGTAAAGAGATATTCAAACTTGCACTAAAAAATCCAAACAACTAGTTTTTCAAATTATAGTCGTTGGCTATTTTATGTAATTATATTATATTATATAAGGTAATTTATTGTAAATTATATTATATAATTATGACTTGTGTCTTGTAATTCAAGTTTAAACACAAAAAAAATGTAAACAAATATTCAAGGAAATGTCTTATAATTTTTATTAATACGACATTTAAAAAGATGACAATATCTTTCTTAGTATTCCTCCCCCCGATGTAATGAGCACAACAAGGTACTAATACCACCATTAAAAGGAAAAAAAACTAATCAAGATGTGCCAAAATACAAGTTACATGTTAATCTACATATTATCTCTAACAAATTTCATAAATCCTTCAAGGTTTGGAGGAACTTCCGTTGGTGGTGGCGGAAAAGAAGCTTGTTCATCACCGCTTTCGGGCGAAGCAGCATCCTCCGCAAGTTCCGCTAGTATTTCTTCATAGGCTTCATCTATCTCCGGTTGTGATTCAAGTAGTCAAAAATTTCTTCTTTCTGAATGGATTCAATCTCTGAAGAGTACTGATTTTCCAAGTTATCCCTCATAGACGCTCTATGATCATCGATTTGAAGTCTTGCTTGATTGAAAGCGCTCTCTGATGCCACTGTTGAAGCTTGAATACGTAAGATATCTCGAGCCATCCTTAAAAGGACCGGATAGTGTTTTTCTTTGTCCTTCCACCATTCCAAAATATTGAAGGTGACGTCGGGATTCTCTGTTTCAAGTCCCTGCGACAAATAAACTTGAAGCTCATTTAGTTGTGAACTATCACTAATATTATCACCTTGAGAACCCCTGAACCCCGTCCAAGAACTAAGTGATTTTAGTCCCGTAGATCTTTTAGATGACTGCGAGCTAGACGAGGTATGAGTTGGAACATTTGGTCTAGTATGATCTAATGCAACTTGATAGGCATTATAAATTGTTTGAGCATTTATTTTAATTGAGGCTTTTTTATCTATAGGTGTATCATATTCCTCAATTGAAAGTGGTAAAGCATTATAAATTTGAGTATACCAATAGTGAGAACCTCCTAATTTTATGGTAGGATTTAACATGGTTGCAATACCATAAAGATGGGGGATAGGGAAAAAATATTTTTTAAACTTATCTTTCATATCATCAATAGCACATTGGTAAACTATCCCACCCTCTGAAAATTGAGTAAATAATTCTGCAAGTGATGAAATAAACTAAACAGTTAGAAATAGTAGCATAATATTGCCCAGATAATTCGTTTGTAGCAATATGAAAATGTTCTAAAAAATCTAGAAGAGTTTTAACATTAGCCCAATCTTGATTTGTAAGGTGCTCATCATCATCATCATCACCACCTACACGAGCATTATAGGTTGCACTTATTGGGTTTCTATATTCATATGCAACAACTAAACTTTCATACAAGTAATTCCATCTAGTCAGACAAGGTTTAGGAACCTTTATTTCTCTAAGGCCAAATTCATCACATTTTTTATAATATTCTCTAACTCTACTTCTACGGTTTGCTAAAAAATCCAATGAAGAGCGAATTTAACCTTTGCAATTTCAACATTTAAAGTTTTCAGACCATTAGTGACGATTAAATGGTAAATATTACACCTAACATGAAAAATATTACTAAATGCAGGAATTAGTGTAGTTGTAAGAAAAAACTATAGTATTAGTGATATTAGAAGCATTATCCATTGAAACTGACATTATTTTATCTATAATGCAAAAATATCTACAAATATCTGCAACTGTCTTAGCAATAAACTTACATGTGTGACTTGAAGTAATTATTCTATAAGCAATAATGCGTTTTTGCATTATCCACTCCTCATCAATTCAATGAGTGGTAACAGTAAGATAATCACAGTCATTACCACTCTTACCAATATCAGTAGTAATAGAAACACGATTACTAATATGAGTAAATAAATAACGCAAATATTATTCATATTCATGTTTATATTTATAAATATCAGCCTTTACGGTTGTGCGAGGCCATCCTTAAAAAGTAGGATTATAAATTCTTCTAATATAATGGACAAAGTGAGGTTTAGAGTCAAAACTATATGGTAAGCACATAACAGTAATCATTTTTGCCAATTCTTCACGATCTTTATTTGGATCGTAATACAAAATACCACCGGTAACAGTGTTAATTCTCGGTTGAATTAGATTTGAACCGGTACTAGTGTTAACTCCCTGGGTACCTACACTTGTCCCCTCTTGCCTAGATTTCATTTGAAGTAGTCTAGTTTTATCATTAGGGTGTTTCATTACGTGCCTGGTCAAACTACCCGTACCGCCACGGTCTCCAGTAAATTTGTGAGACATCAAGACGCCACAAGTTTTACACTTGGCCTTATTTTGATCTCTTAGTTGAGTAAAAAAGTGCCAAACAAGAGATGTTTCGGATCTTTTAGAAGGTTGCCTATTAAAAGTAGGGGTTACTACAAGAGGGTCAT